>SJYC01007448.1:0-27775 GCA_006408675.1 Madoqua kirkii | reverse complement strand
CAAAGAGTTCGGCACGACTGAAGCAACTTAGCACACATCACTGTTAAACCCTGATGAAATATACATCCCCTAAGCATGTCAGCATGCCTGTCTTAGCCTAGCGGACAACAGCAGTTCAGGATGAAAACACACGTGCAGATCATTTAGTATGTACCTGCCATGGCAAAACAGAGTCTCTAGGTCTGGAAGGATAAAAAAAGGTGGAAAAATGCATGCCTTACAGGGAAAAGAATCCACTCTCCATTTTTCACCAACCGTAGAGAGGGCCAGCTCAGAAAATGCACCGAGAAGGATTCATTTTGATACCTTAGGGGACTCTGTACTTGGGAAACCAGTGAACCAATGAGGAAGGGAATGGACCACAGGGGATGTCATCTTGTGGGACCAGAAATGCTAGAATTCCAGGAACCCCTTCACCTGTCAGCTGCCAGGGCTGGAGTCCTGCCCTCCATTTAGGAACTGAGAGCCCCAGGGCCGGCTGTCCCCAAGGTCATGTCACTCAGAGCAGTGAGAGGTCCCCCATAGAGGCCCCAAGCAGCCAGGGACACTGAGCCTGATGTGGGGGCACCTGGGGACCATTTGACTGGATCAGTGACCCTTCCCCAGTCTTCCCACCTCATCACCTCCAGCATCTTTTTCGACCAGCAAATGATTTCCAGGTTCCCTGCTTGCTGGGCCTCCCTCCTGGGAGCTCCCTGCTCAGGGCCCCCTCGCTGCTCCCACATGTCTGGGCCTGGGGCTGCAGACATGCCATCCTTGGAGAAGGCCTGCAGAGTCTTCAGACTGCCCCTGCTGAAACCCCGTGAGAAGGAGGCTGTTCTTAGACCCGCCGGCTTTGGAGAGACCACACCTACAAATGATGACATCTGCCTGGAGAGATGAGTCAGATAACACAAGCTCATTGTAACTGCTACAGCTGCTGAGCCCCGAGTGTGTGCCAGGCCCTGTCCCCACACTTGACCTCCGCTGTGACATGCCATCTCCCGCTGGCTCCTTGAATGAGGGTTGATGGTTCTCAGCCCCATGTACAGAGGGAAAGTCAAGGCCTCTAGGCATCAATTTTCTCAAGGCCATGGTTGAATCAGCCCCCTAATTATCTAAATTGGAACATAGATGCAGGAGAAGCTTCCTCAAGCATGAGGTGAGGACATGAGTGTGTCAGTAGGGTGTGCATCTCATTTTCCTCATGTATTTAGCAGTTTTGTTATATGTCCATCCTAAAAGCATCTTAAAATAAAGGCCAGGAATTCTAAGTATGAATGATTACTTTCTAATCATTGCCTGTGTTCTCAGACTTCCTATAATAAGGAAAAAGAAAATAAACTTTATTTTAAAATTCAAAAGAATCCTAACAGGAAAACTCAGGTAAAGTGCCACCGGGAGTGGGGTCTCTAAAACCACCTGGGGTGGATGAGGTGGGTGTGGACCCCTCCTTCCAGGAGTAGAGGAAGAGATGCTTTACTGCACAGGGGACGGAACACAAGCAGAAAACTGAGGCTGAAGCCCAGCATCTCCTGGGAGGTTATTTTGGGTCCTGGCAGGTTCTGCTGAGATGCGTGCTTTATGGTCCATAAAGCAACATTATTTGGGGGTCACCATAATTGTGCAAGAGGCTTCCCCAGTGGCTCAGGTGGTAAAGAGTGTGCCTGCAACGCAGGAGACTCAGGTTTGATCTTTGAGTTGGGAAGGTCTTCTGGAGAAAGGAATGGTAACCCACTCCAATATTCTTGCCTGGGGAATCCCATGGACAGAGGAGCCTGGCTACAATCCATGGGGTCACAAAAGAGTCGGACATGACTACGCGACTAACAGCAACACTGAATAATTGTGAACTAGACAGGAGGTCTGTGTGTGCAAGGTTTCCTTTACTGTCTGTGTGGCTTGTTGGCTTTGGACGAGACTGCAAACAACGCAGCAAGTTTCCCAGAAGGATGGGCTCTGACGATGACTTACTCTTGTTATGAGCAGATGCTGTTTCCAAGGCAGGCGGGACTGGCAAGGAGGCTCAGAGGAAAGCCACGTGTCACTTGGAATTGTTTGTGTGCTCCCTGCTCTGACTGTGTCTGAGTGGCTTTGAGGCAGTGGCTCTGCTGTGTGTGTGCGTGTGCAGAAGAGCACACACACAAGTCGTGATCAGTCGCTTAGCTCTTCCCCCACACCTCCGATGGCACATGAGTGTTTCATGAGTTGTAAACCTTCCATGCAGAATGTATTTTCAAACCAGGACCTATTAGAGTGTCTCCTCAATGTTTACAAGCATTAATGCAGCCACTATAGAGAACCGTATGGAGGTTCATTAAAAAACTAAAAATGAAGTTACCATGTGACCCTACAATCCCACTTCTAAGCATTTATCTGGAGAAAACTCTCATTTGGAAAGATACATGCACCCAATGTTCACTGCAGCACTGTTTACAATAGCCAAGATGTGGAAGCAACCCAAGTGTCCATAGACTGATGAACAAAGAAGACATGATGTGTATACACGATGGAATATGACTCGGCCATGAAAAATGAGACAGTGCCATTTGCAGCAACACAGATGGACCAGAGATGGTCACACTAAGTGAAGCAAGTCAGGCAGAGAAGACAGAGCCCATATGATATCACTAACATGTGGAATCTAAACTAGGATGCAGATTGACTCAGAGATGGTCACACTAAGTGAAGCAAGTCAGGCAGAGAAGGACAAAGGCAAAATGATATCACTAACATGTGGAATCTAAACTAGGACGCAGATAGACCTAGATATGGTCACACTAAGTGAAGCAAGTCAAATAGAGGAAGACAGAGGCCATATGGCAGCAGTTTTTGTGGAACCTAGAACATGGTACAAATGAACTTATTTATAAAACAGAAATATTCTCACAGACATAGAAAACAAACTACGGTTGCCAAAGGGGGAGGGATAAATTAGGAATTTGAGATTAACATACACATACTGCTATATATAAAATAGATAAACAACAAGGACCTACTGTATAACATAAGCTATGCTAAAGATTTTATAATAACCTATAAGAGAAAAGAATCTGAAATAGAATATATATATGTGCGTGTGTGTGTGTGTGTGTGTGTGTATGTATCTGAATCACTTTGCTGTAAGCATGAAGCTAACACAACATTGTAAACCTAAAAATTTTAAAATTGATAAATGAAAATATGTTTTATACATTAATCCAGACCCAGATGACATTTTGAAGATGCCATCTTCACATCTGTGCTATTCAAACACCAGGCAGCTTATACAAATAATTAATGAGGCAAATATAACCACCTTGTTTGGCTAGGCTGTTGGGGTTGGGGGCCGAGGTGCAAATGCAGGGACCGTAGCCCTGGAGACTCAGACTTTCCTTCCGTCATTGCAAGGCCCTCTGCTCCCCAGATGACTCTTGGAGGTGGCGGCTTCTAGCTTTGGGAGAATGTTTGGACACAGTGACCTGTGGGTCCCATTGAAAGGTTGTTGCTGAAGCACGAAACACATCGGGATCCTTGGCCTCCGGAGGAGAATTCAATCCAGGGCCAGAGACGAGGCTTGATTGCTCAGAGCTTTTGTGTAATAAAGTTTTATTAAAGTATAAAGGAGACAGAGAAAGCTTCTGACATAGACATCAGAAAGGGGCAGAAAGAATACCCACCTGCTAATCTTTAGCTGGATGTTATATAGTTACTAGCAGCCTGTTAGTGAAAGAACAGAATGTCTCCAGACTCGGATAATGGCACCAGGTCCCTCACCTGCAAGATGCATTTTGAGATAATCTTGGCACTGGGCGAGTCATCCGGGGCCATAAAACAATTGACTTGAGTCTTGTATAAAGGCAGACTACCATGCAGATAGTTCTGTCTACATGGATTAGGAGAACCATGTATGAGGATAACATATTGGTTTTCAAGTCAGTTCTGAGCCTTTAGGGGAACCGACTTGAAGACAGAGTTTGGGGTAAATGCACAGCACATTAACATAGCTTAAGACAAATATTTCCGTAAGAAAAATGCATTGGTTAACTCTAAACAAATTTAAGTTCAGGTGGAACCATTTGTCATTATGGCAACACAGTGTTTTAAGAGAAACCTCTTTCTAAATTTGTATCGAGAAGGGGAAAAGATATATCACTAGTTTGTTTCCTCCTGCCAGCTTAAGAGAGAGAAAAATGTCTGACACTTGCAGCCTGTTTCCTCCGTCTGGAGACCCCTGGCCTTCCTGCCTGTTAGCCTCTCACCGTTGCCGCCTTGCGCCGGTGTCCTGGCATCCCCAGACCCATTTCCCTGCATTCTGCATGTGGGACGCCTCCTGCCTCAAAGCAGAACCTGGGCGTCCTTTCTGCTCCGCCCCCTCCCCCAATGTGAGTTCTCTCCTTCTCATCTCAGGAGTATTCTACAGCCATCTGGGATGTTTTGTGTCACTTCCTCACCCTCTCTTTCTGAGACTATTCTAATATGTGTGTGCATGCTCAGCTGCTCAGTCGTTCTGACTATGCGACCCCATGGACTGCAGCCCCCCAGGCTCCTCTGTCCATGGGATTTCCCAGGCAAGTGGGTTGCCATTTCCTTCTCCAGGGGATCTTCCTGACCCAGGGATCAAACTGATCTCCTGCATTGGCAGGCAGATTCTTTACCACTTCACCAATTGACTGGCTACATTCTAATGTAATTTCCACAACTATTATGTTCATTCTGCTGACTTGAGGAAAATGTCACTTTTAACTCTCTTGCAGGCATCCTGTGGTGGTGACCTCCCATGAAATGGGACATGGGAAGGACACTGAGACAGAAAGTAGACTCTAATAATTTTAAAAGAGAGGGAAACTCAGGTGTTCTGAGCACAAGGATTGAATGTGACTTTTCAAGAGTGGTCTGTTCAGTAACTCCAGGACCCTTGTTAGAGAAGTCACTGTCTTTGGGAAAAAGGAATGAAGGGGTTTTGGTCTCAGGAGGTGATAAATAGGTTTGCATTCAAATTGTCCTTCACTGAGGCTTAGCCAAGTGAGGCGGACAGCAAGCTGGCCAGGTGCCCTGGTGAGGGGTCTGGGGAAGCACTTCCCCTAGTGTGGACCTGGGCAGGCAGCTTCAGCATCACCTGGGAACATGCGAGAAGTGCCATTCCAGCCCAGCCTGGACCGCTGATTTAGAAGCTCCTTAGGGAGAGGGGTGACTGGGCTGCTGTTTTAACAAAGCCAGACGTTCTGAGTGCTTGTCTTGAAGCAGGACCCCTGGGCAGGGAGCCCAGTGTGGGGCTCAGACCCTCCGTCTATGAGTCATGATATTCTTCCCATTTGTGAGTCGCCAACCTAGGGGTGTGGGTTCTGAGTTTACTGCATGTCCACTGCTTCTGCCCATCTCTCTGTGGCGCCTTCTCTAGGCCTCCAGTCATGGAAGGCATGTCTTCTAGTTGTCTGAAGGTTGTTCTCACATTCAGGCTCTTGCAGTTTTGATTGCCCATTGAGGGAGGTAAGCCTAAGGTCTTCATACTCCACAATTTTGGCCACGTCCCCAATACTGTTTATTTTAAACATTCAAAATAATAAAAATATATTGTTTATTTTATATTACATAAACATGTATATATATCACATATATACATATGAATATATATGTGTGTATATATATACATACATGTATACATATGCTATTTTAAAAATCCTTATTTCCTAAAGTGCTTAAGAATAAACACCAGAGAACTTAGGGATACTTGTGATGAAAACTGAAGTATTGGGCAGAATCCATGCGAAAGTTCTAAAAAAGACTGACTTTGCTCCTCACCTTCCTGGGCATCAGGCAGAAACACCAGGCAGGTGGCCACTTGACCAAATAGTAAGGCATTCATTTAATCAAAAGGAGGGAACATATACTAAGTCACTTCAGATGTGTCTGACTCTGTGTGACCCCACGGATGGGAGCCCACCAGGCTCCACCATCCCTGGAATTCTCCAGGCAAGAACACTGGAGGGGGTTGCTGTTGCCTTCTCCAAAAGGAGGGAAAGAAAGATGTAAACTTTGGGCAAATTAAAGGGGCTGCTTTTATAAAAGACGCTGAGTACGATGATAGCATCTCCCGCAGAAGTTCTCCACCAGATGCAGACGTTGCTCCTCTGGCCAGTTTCGTGCCAGCTTTCGGTCAGTGGCAGTGGCTGAACAGGGCTTTGCAGAAAGCTAAGCAAAAGCAGGCTGCGTGCTTTGTTCTCTAGGGTTCTGATGACAAAGGAATGGCGCTTGGGAGAATCTGGCAGACAAGCAGACAGTATTTTTCTTAGAGCGCCTGTCAAGAAGGCAGACAGCTCACCCGTGCTTCATATCAGGCCTGACTCATAGTCGGTTCAGTTTGGCGCCTTGGCCAGTCCCTGAACTTCACCTTTTCTGAGCTGCTGATAAATGCATTTCCCATCTTGAGTGTCCCAGACAACCTGGGACAGGGTTTCTGTTTTGATGAGGCACACTGAAGCATCAGCTTCGTTCCTGATAGCAGAAACCACCATCCTCATCCCAGAGGGGAGGCCCCAGAAATACACATGCCAAAGAGGGCTGAGTCTTTTTGTCAAAGATATTTGATAATATATTAAAATCCCTGAACGAATGCAATCAAGACTTGTTCCATAGAACATGGAAGAAAAAATTTAAAAACATTTAAATGTAGGTATTCTTAGCAAAAGTCATCTCAAATTTTCTTGGTGCAAGAACCTTGATTTGACTTTTGCTTAATACCTGATTTTGTTGGGTTTTGAATGGACTTACCCTGTTCATGGGCCTGGCAAAGTGTGTGTCTGTAATAACACACACCCTCAGGGATCCGTGAAATCATTGGTTGGCTGGGGCTTCCTTTATAATTTGCAAAATACGAATAATTATTTTCAACTACAAAGGACATTAGATAAATCAGGAATTAGGTAAATATTACCCATGGGGACTTTGTAGAATATTTAAACCCAAGTATCCTTATGGTTTCAGATATCAAAGTTGAACTGTAATATCTGATTGTTGTTAGGCAACAGTCTAGTATCCCAGGCTATTCTTAAAGTCATGACATCACTGTGGAGGAGGAGTTCTTTTTAACTATTTGCTAAAACAAGCACATGAAAACAAAATGAAACTTTAGCTTCAGTATGGCTGAACTGAGTCTGAGAATCATCGGCCAAGGTCAGTGTTGTGGCTACTGCGAGGAACCAGCCGCCCCGACCAGATGGAGTCCTCCCCAGAAAGTGGCTTCCTTCCTGCCCTGTGGGACTCTGCTCAGCCCAGTCTGCCAGAAAGCTGTGTGCTCTATCCTAAGGCATCAGTGATGGCCACGTGTACAAAAGATTAGAACAGGAAACCAGTCGAGAATTACTAAATAAATTTTTTTTCAGTGTTTGGAAAAAGTGATCAGAGGAATCAACTTCAAAAAAAAGTAGAATGACTTTAGGCAATAAAATAGAACTTTAAAATATATATTTGTAGTTATTGCTTCAGAAAATTTTAGTGGATTATTACATACATAAAACAAGAGCAGGCTGTGTTGAAAACCACATGAAAAGAGAGCATCTAAAGGTTCTTGGAAATTAATACCCATCCTTAGGGACATACAGGCTTCCCAAGCAGCCCTGGTGATAAAAGAATCTGCCCGCCAGTGTAGAAGACAAAAGAGGTGCAGGTTCAGTCCCTGGGCTGGGAAGACCCCCTGGAGGAGGGCTGGCAACCCACTCCAGTGTTCTTGCCTGGAGAATCCCATGGACAGGAGCCTGGTGGGCTTCAGTCTAGAGGGTCCCAAAGGGTCGGACATGACTGAGCGACTTAGCATGCAGGCACAGAGTCGTAGGCTTTCAGACACACATTTTTGGGGTGAAATCTTGGATATTCATGGATGAAGAGGAGAATCTTACTAGCTTCTAGAGATAAGGTTATATATAGTCAGCAAGAATCACGCTAGCGTGTGTATTCTCATTTGTAAGACAAGATGCCAGGAAGCAGTGCTGCTAAGGATTTGGTCTTGAGGATTGTGATATGAACTTACTTCAGTTTAGCCATATTGATAGTGAAGGATTAAGTGAAGACAATCTTCAGATACCAGAGGCCTTAGAAAGTAAACTAGATCCTAAACTGGATTATTTCAAAGTTGGAATTACTCAAAGGTGTAATCTGAATAGTGAAAAATAAATCCAGGAAAGGGAAACATGGTGTGCAGCTGTCACAGTTAATACAATAGTTTAAAATTAAAGTTCCTGTAATGGAAACACCATCATCTGAAACTGTGTGTGTGTGTGTGTCTATGTATTTCGTGCAAAACTCAGGGTGATTTAGACATTTATTAGACAAGACTATTTCATTCCAAGAAATGTGTTTTGAACTAGTTACAAAGAAGTGGGTTTTTGTGAAGTTTCTTTTGCTCACCTAACTGGGAATTTTAGGAAATACATCCTTATTGTAGTCACAGTGGGGTCCCCAAGCCCAAGTGCTGTCCTAGGCCTGTGCTCCTGTCTGTCTGTGAACAAGCCCTTCCTATGTGCTGGTCCAGAGGACTGTAAGTAATCCAGGCCTCCTCCCACTCCATGGGTTCCAGCCCAGTAAGGCCACTTGCCCAGTAGCTGTGGCAGGAGGGCCTGGATAAAGGCCTTGACTGGTCTAGCTTGAGACACATGCCCTTCTTTGCACCATACTTGATTGGCCAGGTTTGGGTTCATCTCACACCCCAACCCAGCAGCCAGGAGTAGAGAGGGGGCAGTGAGACCTTCCCAGCTGTTGCAAACAAGGTTAGCTCCAAGAAGGAGGAACTCCTGCGGCACTGTCAGGGAAGGGGCAGTGTGGCCAGTCAGAAGAAGCCGCTGGCGCCTCTGGTTTTCAGAGAGCAGCCCTCTCTCACCACGGGAAAGGGGACTTTCTCTGTGTCTCTAACAGGCACCTTAGGGTTCCAGGGTTAGGGCTGTGCGTCACTCTTTGGAGAAGTACAGATTGCTTGAAGCCAAGAGTACGTTACATGAGTCTTCAAAGAATTCAGGTCAATTTTAGACCCATACATGATTTCAAGGTCATTATTATCCTGCCTTCTTGAAAAAAATATGTATTCATATACTGCTCTATGTTGAACTGGCTGCATTGTTATCATCATCAATATATTTGAGGATCCTAGGTCTGTGAGGGCTTTTGGACAAAAAGGTGAATATAAAATATGTTTTTTATATAATAAGTTTTTATTGAAGTATAGTTTATTTATAATGTGTATATATTTTCTACTATATAGCAGATGTATAGCTAATGTATATATTTTCTACTATATAGCAAAGTGATTCAGTTTACATGTAGATAGAGATACACATTCTTTTTTATATTCTTTTCCAAATATAAACTATTAAATGGTGCCCATCCAGAGAAAGAGACTGTCAATTCATAGAGGAATAAATATGTAAACTTCACCTTGAGGAAACTGTAATGAAAGAATTGATAACAGGAGAAGAAGGTAGCGGAACTGGGGCCAGCCGTCCGCCGCTCCTCCTGCTGACATCTGCGTGTGCGTGCTGACGCAGCCACGCATGCCACGTAAGACGCAGCACACAGCCCAGCCAGCCAGCACACACCGCCTCCCACTCCGCCTGTGTGTCCAACTCTGCTCAGCCTCAAGTCTCACTGTCCGCCTCCTCTCACTGTCCTCCTCCGCCTGCCCCTATTCTGCTTGTCTCAAGACCCGGGGGCTGGCCCCTTTCCATCTCCTCCGGGTAGAAGAATGCCCTCCGTCTGTCTTCCCGTGGCAGGTTCCACATGTTCCCCTCCTGCCCATAAGATGACTCACCTCTTCTGTGTGTGTTGGCAGATTTGACCTGGAAATGTGTTCTCCTGGGAGACCATAAGGCTTTCCAAGGGAATCTATATCCAGATGCTATGTGTCCACAGGCATTTTTCCTAAAACTGAGAGCTCACAGCAGGCAGCAGCTGGGTGGAGGTCCTCCCAGCTCCCCTTTGCTGAATGCGCTTCTCCCCCACTGCAAAAGACATGCCGAGCTGTCATCCACCAGGAATCTCCCTTGCGTGTGGCTCCCTGAGGAGGGCGGGCCTTACCTGTTGCCTGACCAAAGCGCACGCAGCCTTCCTGCTGGACGGCCGAGCAGGTGGATAGTCCTGTTGAATGTCAGGTGGTTTCCAAGTTTTCTTTCCAACCAAATGCACAGAGGATCTGAGCAAACTGTCGATTAAGATGTCACTGAATATAAATTTTGTGGGCGATCAAGTGATGTGTAATAGAGTCAAAGTTTTAAAAATTGAGCAGAGGGATGTCACTATAGCAAAACTTAATTCGCTTCAACTTACTCTTGTGAACAAGATTTTTCAGTTTCTTAAGTCATTATTGACCCAGGGCATTTTTGCAGAAACTAATACCTGAGGTCAGCAATTTGTTACATAAGTGATACTGATATATCTGTAGTTAATAACATTTGGATAACAAAATATCTAATAATACATCTCTGATTTATAACGTGTTAATAGTGATAAGAATGAAAAATGTGTGTTTGCATTAATAGCAAACCCAGCCTTGCTTTAGTACTAAGTAACCAGTCAGTTTTAAGGAATTAGTTGAAAAAAGGCTAATCTGAGTCATTATAGATGCATTTCTAATGTCATTTTGCCTTTTTAGGAAATGTCAACATTTCTGAAATACTCATGTAATTTTTATTGGCTCGTTCCTGTTCATTATTACAATGATCACTTGCCAGTATAGGAAATAAAATCACTACCTTCTGTTGAGAGAGGAAATAAAAATTGTGTTTTAATTTATATACATATTTTATTTAATCAGTAGGAAAGCTCTCAAGCACAAAGTACATTCATTGAGGATGAGGTGAGATTCTTATGGTGTGGGAGAGGGGAGTAAATTCCAGAACCAAGAGCTGTGCTCTAGAATGCTACCTCTTAAAGGGAGAACTGCTCATCCAATTTACATGCTGGGTTCTGGACATCAAGACACTATCATGTTCAGATGCCTTTTATTATATTTTGTGAAATAATGAAACAGATTTAAATAATAATTACAATGAAGTTACATCTGTTGTAACTAGTTGAACTCATGATGGATATTTTCAAATGTCGGTTAAAGTATAGATGGGAATAAATGGTTCAAAATTAGTCTAGGGTGTATATGACAAAAGCTACTGACACACACCAGGTCACTTTGACCCCAGTAGTTCTGAAGCACTCACCTGTAACTACTTTATTTTCCCCTTTATTCCCAGTGCATAGACCAAAGGGAACTAAATCAAGATGGGTTGAGACAGGAGATAGGAGCATGGCTTGTCAGCTTGTGAAAGGGAGCCATAGGTGTCGTGATGAGATGAGGAAGAGATTAGTCTTTTGTTGAGACATTTTCTTTGGCGGATAAAGCTGGTGAAACAGATTCTTGACCAATTATCATTCATAATGACCAGGAAATAAGCAGTATCGTAAGATACAAGATCTTTGATTTAATAAAGTAATAAAAACAAACCATAACAAAAATACCTGAAAGATATTTACCTTTGGTGTTTGAAACTTTCTTGGGTGACTTTATGAAAGAAAAACTCAGTGGGACTCATGCCAGACTGAAATGATTGTGTGTAACTTAAGGGATTAGTAGCTTTAAGCTGAGCTTCCCATGTGACACAGTGGTAACAAGCCAATTGGGGAGACACAGGAGACTCAGGTTTGATCCCTGAGTCAGAAGATCCCCTGGAAGGAAATGGCAACCCATTCCAGCATTCTTGCCTGGGAAATCCCATGGACAGAGCAGCCTGACGGGCTACAGACCATGGGGTCACAAAGAGTTTGGATACAACTGAATATGCATGCTGCATCTTAGGTTAGCACTTTCTGCCTTACACCCAAGCTTGAGAATTTTCCAAAGCTTGCATTTAACTGTAGTGGCATTTGAGCTATGGGATTTATAATTCAGGTGGAGGACAATGGAAGCATTAAATTTCCTGACTTGTGCTCTGTGGCTGTTTAGTTGGAAGATAATTTAGTTATAAATTTGTATTTGGCATCTGCTAAAAATAAATTGTGCTATTCCACATTTACAAAAATTCTGCAATAATAACTTTTTAGTTCAAAAAAAAAACTCCCCCAAAAGTGGTTCACAGGAGTCTTGAGCCTTTGTAAGAGCTGATCTCTTTCTGACTGGAAGACCCACCCTGTGCTCCGAGTGTCCTCCCACCCTTGCTCTCCCCCTCCCTGGCGCTTATGACACCTGCAGGCTGCGGGGTCTGCCACCCCTCTTCCTGCCCCCTCGGGCATCTAGGCACCTGCCCTTCTGACCCTGTGTGACCATCTCCACCACACACCGCAGGCTCCCTGAGCGCAGGTCCCCTCACCTGCTGCCCAGCTCGGGCTCCGCATCCTGGAGCAGGCATATGCGTGGGCCCGCACCGACACCTGTCCGTCAGGTTCAAGGACAGAGAACCCTGGGCCCTGGGGAAGGTCATCCTCCAGAATTAGAGGACTCGCTAGGGAAGAGGGCCGTGCAGGCACTCATACCCTTCACAGTGAGTTGCAGTGGCTTAACACATCCAGCTCGGTAGAGGCTGCTCACCTCTTGCTGACTAAGCCTTTGCCATTGGCTGGATTGAGTTGGGGATTCACAAGTATTTTCACCTCAGATATAAAACAAGCCCAGACAGGCATCCTCAGTCTTATAACCAGATCAAAAGGGGCAGATGAAGTCCTCCCCTACCACAAATGCCTTCTGAGTTTCCAGGGCATGTGAGTGCCTGGAAGCCTGCTCGAAGCAGGTGGTTCTAGTGTTACCCCAAGGTGGGGGGGCTGCCTCAGTGTTTCCTCAAGTAGCAGGTCTCTTGAGGTCACTTTACACTTGAGTGATGCGCACTGGAGCAGTGGGGGGCAGGGCTGGACCGCGCACTTATCCAGGACCTGCTCTGTGCTGAGACCTCCCTCTGACCAGCCCACCGCCTCCACCTGTGCAAACACTCCCGGTGTTGGTCTCAGCACGTGCTCTGCCAGTCTTGGTGTACTTGTCTGTCCCCTATAAACTGCGAGTCACCAGAGACCTGAGACTCTTGGACCCATGTCCCCAGGTCCAATCAGGGGGCCCTTCCAAACCTGGCATGCATTCTGCTCTGGAGACAGGCCAGGGGCACCAGGCAGTGAGCTGGCTTCACACCTGGTCCTCATCTCAGTCCATGCCTGTGGGAGGATCACCGCATCCTCTCCCGGGAGAAACTGAGGCAGAGGGTCCAGGGACCTGCCCCCAGGCCACCAGTCAACTGCCCTCCTTGGGTTCGAATCCAGCTCTGTGGCCAGAAACCTGTGTGCTCCGTCACTGTGCTCTTTTTACATTGCAGAGAAAAAGTGTTGGTTTGATTGACCTACTTGTTCAGTGATGGTGACAAAGAGAAAGCAGGAAACCAGAGTCTGCTCAGCCCTCGGGGCCGCCATTGTCGGCCGGGCAAGGGAGCAGCTTTGAGTGGGGTTGGCAGGAGGGTCCAGGAGTGACATGTCAGGTAGAGTTGCCAGCTGTGTGGACAGAGCAGCTGGTGCGCAGTATCTGAGGTGTGACTGCGTCTCAGCAGACCCCTGGCAGAAAAGGCTTTGGTGGTATTAATCTGCAGGCGGTGTTTCTTCTCTGTATTTGCCCTCTAATTAAGAGCCTTGCAACAAAAGACAGGAAGAGAGCTAGGAGAAAGAGGTTCTTGTTCAGAAGCGTTCACTGCATTCAGACACACTGCCTTGCGCATTCGCTTCTCTAAACAATCCCTCCCTTATGCTTCTGGTCTTTCTTTGTGAGCTCTTTTGTTAACTATCTGGCAGTTTTTTATTCGCATTCTTTTGTTTATTTGTGGGATCTCAAAGAAAGCAACACCTCAAGGAATTTTCTCCGTGGTGTTCTTTTGGCTTTCTTCATTCCTGTCTCTCATCTGCTGTCCGGTTAAAATATCCACTGTCTTGAGTGTGATGATTCTGTCACTTGTCTGTCGTTGTCCCAGTCTGTGGAGTTTACACTCAGCATGTGTGTGGTCTTGATCCATTTCAGGCTTCCAACAACTTATTTACTGAAGGAACGATTTTCGAAAACACACACTGAAACCACAGCACAACACAGTCTCTATTTCCTGGATGACCATAAGCAGCATGTAGGTCATATGTCTTGAGGCTTAAAAGCTATTGCTATATTCAATGAAAACACACACCTCTGGTCTGCAGTTGCGCCAGAATTCTAGACACCTGTCCTCCCACCTCAATATTAGGGGGCTTTCTCTCCAAGTGTGGAACTTTCAGTGAATAGTCTTAGACCACCTCAACGCTCAGTATCAGAAAAATGGATCCCTCACTTTCATTACACCTACTGTCCCTCGTAATGGCTGGACATACGAGCCTCCAGCATCTCAATTCGAGCTGGGTGGAATGAATTCAGGCCTCCATAGTGAGTTACAACTCTGTGCATCAATTCTTTCTGCTCCCCTACGTTGGGCATATTCAGTGCTCAGTAGTCAATAACCTCAACCAAGGATGCTTTTGTCCTTGTTCTTTTAAATTTTATTTGAGGGTTCTCTTCTAAGAACATCTCTTATTTAAGCCATATCTTACTGTCTCGTGTATAAAAATAAAGGGAGAGCCAGACACTGATGAAAAGTGTCATTAATACAGTAAGACAAATGGCACATGTTCCTGAGGAATATTTCTTAGAAGTTCCTGAACAAGATTAGTTATTTTGAACTTTGTTTCCATTCTGAAAACCTTAATTTAAAAGAAAAAATACTCATGTTCAAACAGCTTCTGTTAAACCAAGGATCAGACTGGAAACAATTGCAGTCATCATGTCGTGAGTCTGAATTTTTTTAAAGTGGTTACCCATAGTCACGCTTCCCCGGTGGCTCAGATGATAAAGAATCTGCCTGCAGTGCAGGAGACCTGGGTTCAATCCCTGGATTGGGAAGATCCCCTAGAGAAGGAAATGGCAACCCACTCCAGTATTCTTGCCTGGAGAAATCCATGGACAGAGGAGCCTGAAGGGCTGCAGTCCATAGGTTCCCAAAGAATCAGACACGACTGAGCGACTAACACACACGCACTTACCTATAGTCATGTACAGGATAAAAATCTCAAAGATGGATTAAAAATATGCTGATTTGTTGGGGGGGGAATGTTGCTTCCACCACATATGCAGGCGAGCCGGGCTGGGGGAGCTTGCCAGCATGGTGGCTGACCTCCTCTTGTGTGTCTCGTCCAGTGAGCCTGTCCGTGGGGCCCGGCGGTCCCCGCAGCGTGGACGGGGTCCCCCCAGTGCCGTCGGAGGCCGAGGAGACCGTGTCTGTCAGCAGCTGCTTCGCCTCGGAGGACACCACGGAGGACTCAGGAGTGATGAGCTCCCCCTCGGACATCGTGTCCCTGGATTCCCAGCACGACAGCACGAAATCCAAAGACAAGTGGGGCACAGACCAGGAGGACTGCAGCGACCAGGACCTGGCTGGGACGCCGGAGCCGGGCCCCCCGAAGAGCCCCCTGTGGGAGCACAGCAGCTCTGAGAACCGGCGACTGAGGTGAGGCGCGGGCCAGCTGGGACGGGGGTCCACTCCAGCCTCAGAGGACGGAGGTCTCTGTCCCGGTGAGCCAACCAGGGCTCAGTAGGGATCCCCGGTGTGCCAGGCGCCCCCAGAGGTCACCACACCCCGAGTGAGGATGTGTTGCGCCTGGTTCTGTCTTCATGCTATTGCTAGCTATTCAAGTGTTTATAAATAATAAGTAGTGTCCGCTTGTCCATTTTTACCTTTCATATAAACGGTACCATAATCTGTTTCCACTCAATATCGTGTGTGGTGGGCTGTGTGCCGTCAGTCCACTCACTTATCCGTTTCTTTGTGAATGGACTCTCGAGCCATTCTGGGTTTTCACCCCTGGGGTCGATGAGCAAGCTATGCGTATGTGTAGATGAGGTTTTTAGAAGAGGAATGACTAGCCCTTCCGAGAAACTTCAGCTTTTGGGGATGTAGGCAGATTGCTCTCGGAAATGATGAGCTGCTGGCCACGCCCTCTGCCTGTCCGTAGAGCCCTGCCCGCCGACAGTCACGCCAGTCTGTGGACCAACGGGCGTCCGAATCGCTGCACTCCTGTGGGCACCAAGTGGCACCTCTGTGGCTTTAAGATGCACGGCTCTGATGAGTAAGGATGAGCATCTTGTCATATGGATGCTAGAAAGTCAATTTCCTCTTCTGTGAATTATCTTTTCACAGCCTTTTTTTAAACAAAATTTGGGGATGTTACTTTTTTCTTAATCATTAATGTCTCCTTAGTTATACATACACAAAGAGTCTCTAATACTGTGGCTTGGATTTAGCTTTGCTTAATTTTATTGTCTAAAAATGCTTTTTGATTTGAATGTTGTTGAATTTGTCCTCCCTCTCTGGACTGTATATGGTATTTGGATATTTGAGAGATCCTTCTCATACCGCAGAGGACTAACGACTGTCAGAATTTCTTGTAAAAGCTTCCGTGTTGCTTTCTCACCTTTAGGCTTCTTGTTCACCTGGAGTTTATTTTCAAGTGTGACATGAAGAGGGAATCTATTTTCCCTACTGATTCCTAGCTCCATGTCAGTCCAGTCTGTTCCTTGTACTCTTTCCATAGACCGGTTAATATGTCTCTGCATCAGCGCCGTTACAATTCCTTGCTTCATTCATAATTAGAAAGGCAGGTTAATCCTCAGCATCTTATCCTTCTTTTTTGTTATTGAAGTATACCACATTAGCTTCAGGTGTACAGTGATTCATTTACGTATATACACACGTATATTTTATATATGTATATACACATATATAGTATATGTATATACACACATATTTTATATATGTATATATGCATACATAGTCTCTCTCTATATATATACACATATTTTTATATATGTATACAGGCATACATAGTATATGTATATACACACATATATTTTATATATGTATACAGACATATATATTATATGTATATACATGCATATATATTATATGTACGTCAGTTCAGTTCAGTTCAGTTGCTCAGTCATGTCCGACTCTTTGTGACCCCATGAACCACAGCATGCCAGGCCTCCCTGTCCATCACCAACTCCCAGAGTCCACCCAAGCCCATGTCCATGGAGTCGCTGATGCCATCCAACCATCTCATCCTCTATCGTTCCCTTCTCCTTGCCCCCAATCCCTCCCAGCATCAGGGTCTTTTCCAATGAGTCAGTTCTTCACATCAGGTGGCCAAAGTATTGGAGTTTCAGCTTCAACATCAGTCCTTCCAATGAACACCCAGAACTGGTCTCCTCTAGGATGGACTGGTTGGATCTCCTTGCAGTAGAAGGGACTCTCAAGAATCTTTTCCAACAACACAGTTCAAAAGCATCAATTTTTCTGCACTCAGCTTTCTTTATAGTCCAACTCTCACATCCAAACATGACCACTGGAAAAACCATAGCCTTGACTAGACGGGCCTTTCTTGACAAAGTCACGTCCCTGCATTTAATATGCTGTCTAGGTTGGTCATAACTTTCCTTTCAAGGAATAAGTATCTTTTAATTTCATGGCTGCAGTCACCATCTGCAGTGATTTTGGAGCCCAAAAGATGCATGTGAAAGTGAAAGTGTAAGTGTTAGTCACTTAGTTGACTAACACTTAGTGGTGTCTGACTCTTTGTGACCTCATGGACTATAGCCCACCAGGCTCCTCTGTCCGTGGAATTATCTACACAAGAATACTGGAGTGGGTTGCCATTCCCTTTTCCAGGGGATCTTTCCAACCCAGGGATCGAACCCAGGCCTCCTGCATTCCAGGCAGATTCTTTACTGTGTGAGCCACCAGGGAAGCCCATATATGCGTACACACACACACACACACACACACACACACACACACACACACATATTCTTTTTCAGATTCTTTTCCCTTATAGGTTATTACAAAATATTGACTAGAATTCACTGTACTATATATACAGTAGGTCCTTGCTGTTTACCTGTTTTACACATCAGAGAAAGCGATGGCACCCCACTCCAGTACTCTTGCCTGGGAAATCCCATGGGTGCAGGAGCTTGGTGGGCTGCAGTCCATGGGGTCACAAAGTGTGAGACATGACTGAACGACTTCACTTTCACTTTTCACTTTCATATATTGGAGAAAGAAATGGCAACCCGCTCCAGCGTTCTTGCCTGGAGAATCCCAGGGACGGGGGAGCCTGGTGGGCTGCCGTCTCTGGGGTCGCAAGAGTCAGACACGACTGAAGTGACTTAGCAGTGTGTATATGTTAACCCCAATATTCTGGTTTATCCCCACCCCCTTTCCCTTTTCATAATCACAAGTTTGTTTTCTATGTCCGTAAGTCTCTTGCCGTTTTGGAAATAGATTCATTTGTATCTTTTTGTTCTTTTAGATTCCACGTGTAAGCAACAGCATATGATACCTGTCCTTCTCTGTCTGGCTTACTTCACTTAATATGATAATCTGTTTTTTCACTTTTAAGATCATTCTAAGAACCAACCACACAAGGTTTTGAAACATTAATAGAAGTACAATAGGATTTTTTTAGTGTAAGTTGATCACCAAAATGAGTGCATGCCCTTATGTTTTTTACATTCTGTTTCCACTTTGTCCAAATGAGCACTCAAGGCTCTGTGTGGTTAACTAACTGTGGTGTCGATGCTCTTTTATTTTGGTTTACTTTCAGCTATCAGTTTATCACAAGCATTTCCCCTAGGAGGTTGTATCACACTCTAATAGTAAAGCGCTCTAATCTTAAGGAAAATTCCAAGACCATATTTTATTAGACAGAAAATGAGAAGGTGGCAATTGGTCCCTTTGGCCTCTGGCCCATATTGGATACTTTGAACTGAGATTGGCCTGTTTGCAGAGGGAAATTATTTCATTTCCTTCATCATCCACTTAAATGTAAAGGAGAATAGCTTTCTAGTCATCTTCAGAAGTGTCTGGTTGTCTTGCATGGGGCGGGTACAGCTTGAGCTCTATATCTGACACTAAGCAGATGTTACTTCAATACCCAGGGATGCTCATGCAAGGGTCCTGGTGGATTTCCTGGCATTAACCCAGAGGTGGAATCTTGCTGACTTCAAATACGATCGTGTTGTCTGCTGCCACAGCCAGAATAATCACAGGGTCTTTGGAACCTGATGTTTTATTCAAACAGGGAGCAGATCATGTTTATCTGTCCTCTTCTCTGGGGTGCCGCTGAATTTGAGAGTAATGTGAAGGGGAAGGAGGGGGTTCTGGACCCTCACATACCCACATGAAATCCCACCACCACGGACCAGTTGCCTGGCCTTTGTGGGTCCACTTAACTTTGCTGAGCCTCGAATTTTGCTTATACCTGTGCAGATAACGCCTTCTACCTGTCACAGGTGAGGCAGCTGCTGGGTGCCTGCGCATATGTTCAGCGCCTGCTGAATGACCATTGAGGGGGGCCCACTGACTAAACTGTCACTGTTGGTTTAGGAACCGGAGCACCGTGAATTTTCATGGCACACCAACCTGCCGCATTTAGGCTTCAGTGTCAAATGAAGATGACCGCGATCTCTGAGGCCCGCTGCCCTGTCTATGCTGCTCCTTTGGTTGCTCAGAGCTGGGATCAACTCTCTGCCCATTATTTTTCATAGAATGTCTGTAGTTGTTTTTTAAAAAAAAAAAAAAAACAAACCAAGAGTTATCTCTATTGACAAACTAGATGTACTCAGAGACTTCAGCAGGATGCATCACATTTTTCTGTCCAAATGCATAACTTTATTTATTGATGTCAAGATTACTTAAAATTGGTGACAACCATGTTAAGCAGGAGTTACAGACTCAAGGGTCACAGGGTGCAGGGAAAAACACAAGTTTTCTCTAAAGGAAGCCCACGGCTTCCTTCCAGTTGTCACCTTGAGAGATTATAGAGCCGCTGTGGCTGGCTTTTGAAGAGAAGCCAGAAATGTAGATTTTTTCTGAGAGGTCTCCCAAATTTTAAATCTTGGAAACCATTTCAAACAATGAGGCAAACACATACACAACACACACACACACACACACACACACAGACATCTGTGTGCTGGGCGGGCAGGTCCCAGATGTGGGCTTCACTGAGTGCTCGACACCTCAGCCCGTCCTGCTCTGCTCACTCATCTAGCAGCTGCGGAATCACTGTGATGATCTGGGCATCTCCTGGGATCTATCTCTTGAAAAATAATTCTTCAGAATAAATTTTAGAACTTCTATATTCTCCCCTTGAAATACAGGAGTATAGCGTCTCTTACAAATTCTGCAGCAAAGCAACCTACCTGAATCCTACCTCTGCTCAGCCTCTCATGTCTTACAGAATGAGTTCTGCTGAGCACTGTTTGAGAGACGCTGTCCTATGTCATCCTTTACACCGTCATGCAGCATTTACACATATGCACCCCAGATAGAGAGGCTAGAGAAGGAAGGCACTGCTCCTGGTAAGTGGTGCCTCCAGGCACGTGCTGTTTGGTCCTGTCCACAGACTAGGGCATTGAGAGCCTGGCCAGCAAAAAGGCACCAAAACAAACCAAGAGTTATCTCTATTGACAAACTAGATGTACTCAGAGACTTCAGCAGGATGCATCACATTTTTCTGTCCAAATGCATAACTTTATTTATTGATGTCAAGATTACTTAAAATTGGTGACAACCATGTTAAGCAGGAGTTACAGACTCAAGGGTCACAGGGTGCAGGGAAAAACACAAGTTTTCTCTAAAGGAAGCCCACGGCTTCCTTCCAGTTGTCACCTTGAGAGATTATAGAGCCGCTGTGGCTGGCTTTTGAAGAGAAGCCAGAAATGTAGATTTTTTCCCAAATTTTAAATCTTGGAAACCATTTCAAACACTGAGGCAAACACATACACAACACACACACACACACACACAGACATCTGTGTGCTGGGCGGGCAGGTCCCAGATGTGGGCTTCACTGAGTGCTCGACACCTCAGCCCGTCCTGCTCTGCTCACTCATCTAGCAGCTGCGGAATCACTGTGATGATCTGGGCATCTCCTGGGATCTATCTCTTGAAAAATAATTCTTCAGAATAAATTTTAGAACTTCTATATTCTCCCCTTGAAATACAGGAGTATAGCGTCTCTTACAAATTCTGCAGCAAAGCAACCTACCTGAATCCTACCTCTGCTCAGCCTCTCATGTCTTACAGAATGAGTTCTGCTGAGCACTGTTTGAGAGACGCTGTCCTATGTCATCCTTTACACCGTCATGCAGCATTTACACATATGCACCCCAGATAGAGAGGCTAGAGAAGGAAGGCACTGCTCCTGGTAAGTGGTGCCTCCAGGCACGTGCTGTTTGGTCCTGTCCACAGACTAGGGCATTGAGAGCCTGGCCAGCAAAAAGGCACCAAAGGCTGAAGGCGGAGAGGAGGTTGGCCAGACTGTCGCAAGGGCTGACCAGTCCTGGGCCAGAGAGCATTTCAGGAGAGCATGTGTGATTCACAATGGAGCAGATGATTTCAGGTGTCCAGACTGGCCAGGGCTCAAGTTCAATGAGAAGAGAACCTATGTTTGGGGGTTGACAGCCCAGAATCAAGTGCAAATAGTTGGAGAGCAGAGCCCACTGCTGTTCACAGAGGTGTGGTCTTGGCCTTGCCCACCTAGAAAGGGCCCTGTGCTGGAGCTCTGCCCAGGAGCACACATGTTCAATGATTGGGAGATGCAGTAATAACAAAGAACATGATTTCCCACACTTGTGCTCCCAGGAGAAGATGGACAGGGCAACAGGGACAGATGTGTGTTTGCTCAAGCTGCCAGCTCCTCCCTTCCTGTGCTGGATGCCCCTGGGCCGCCTGTAGAGAGGGTGGCCACTGGAAGGAGATGGTACTCTGATCTCAGTGCCTGCTGCCGCTCCCTGAGTCCGCCTCCTGGCTCCGCCCTGCATGATTCTAACACCTGGCTACTACAGCTCTTCATAAGGTGCCATTTGTGTCTCTGGGGACATTCTCCTTTGATGGTCTAGAGCCTGGCTGTGATAGTGAGGCCTCTCGATCCTTGCAGTGCCAGGCCTCAGAGGCTCAGGAAACAGAAGTTACCCTTTGCTGTGACAGGCACAGCTGGGCCTCTCCAGCTGGGGTGTGGGTTCTGATGGGTGGTGAAGCCATCCCCAACAGACTCAAGCACCCCAGCTTATAGAATCTCTGGCATGGCACCTGTCCCCAAGGGGAAATAAGGAGTGTTTGTGGTTTTCAACTTTGCCAGGGTGCCCTTTAATACTGTCACCCCTCTGATACACAGGGATTCATCAAGTATTGGAAGGAATGGTGGAATATCCTTTGTGACCTGCAAAGACCCCAGTTTGTAAGGTCTATAATGCTCTAGTTGCTGGGCTGTTTCTCCATCCTCTGCTGCCTGCTTTCTGCAGATAGCCCAGTCATGCACTTTTTTGGCAAGGGGGTCCCACTTTGACAAATTGGAGGCAAGGACTGTTGGCTGCAGAAGTGCTGCTACCTGTTCAAGGAGAGCCTGTGGTGTTGGCCTCAGCTGAAAGCATTTTTCTTAAGCTGTTCAGTCCAGTGACGAAGTGCACGGCTCCTGCTCATGCACTTGAATTTGGAGTCTCCGCTCCTTGCGGTCATGGCTACCCCTTCCTCAAGGGTAGCACTGGCTGGCCTCCAGTTAATGCTGTGGCAGCGAAGAGTTTGAATTGAAAAGTCTTGAGAATAAATACCAGTCTTCTAAAGAGAGCAAACATGAAGGCTTGGGAATGACTGGAGTACGCTGTGTGTGCTCTGATCTGAAAATGATATGTTCTGCATCAAGTCCAATTATAATTTGCATTGCAAAATAAAGCCACGCTCTCAGTTCAGATTTGACTCAGCAACTGGGACGTCAGATTTCCAGAGTCTCCCTCTAAGTGTATAACAGACAGTAAATAACCTCCTTCAGGACGAACTCAGCCCATGTGGTGATGGCCCATCATCCTGAGGGCACCTAGGAGTGACCGCTTCAGAGTCCTGCCCGGAGTAGGAGGCGTGATGCCCACAGACGCTCTCCTTCCCAACGCATCTTTCCTTCATGTACCACGCGGGCCAACCCTCCTGATACTTACAGAGCACCTCAGCATGAAGACTAGAAAGTCCGTGGTCAGACTGCCTGGCGTCCTATCTGCTCACTGCCGGTGGTGGTGCCCTGAGCCAGGGCCTTGACCTCTCGCTTCTTAGAAGAACAGCCATAACCAACCCAGACAGTGTATTAAAAAGCAGAGACATCACTTGGCCAACAAAGGTCTGTCTGTTCAAAGCTATGGTTTTCCCAGTGGTCATGTGTGAATGTGAGAGTTGGACTGTAAAGAAAGCTGAGCGCTGAAGAACTGATGCTTTTGAACTGTGGTGTGGAGAAGACTCTTCAGAGCCCCTTGGACTGCAAGGAGATCAAACCAGTCAATCCTTAAGAAAATCAACCGTGAATATTCACTGGAAGAACTGATGCTGAAGCTAAAGCTCCAATACTTTGGCCACCTGATGCGAAGACCTGACTCACTGGAAAGACCCTGATGCTGGGAAAGATTGAGGGAAAGAAGAGAAGGGGGCAACAGAGGATGAGATGGTTGGATGGCATCACTTGCTCAATGGAAATGGGTTTGAGCAAACTCAAGGAGACGGTGAAAGACAGGGAAGCCCGGCGTGCTGCAGTTCATGGGGTTGCAGAGTTGGACGTGACTCAGCGACTGAACACGACATAGTTGATTTACCATGTTGTGTTAGTTTCCAGTGACAGCAAAGTGATTCAGCCATACATGTATATCTATTCTTTTTCACATTCTTTCCCTTGGGTTTTTTTTTTTCCATATGTTTTCCCTTATAGGTTATTACAGAACATTAAGTGTAGTTCCCTGTGCTATACAGTAGGCCCTTGCTAGTTATCTGTTTTATATATAGTGGTGTGTGTATGTCAAGCCCAAGTTCCTAATTTATCCCTCCTCCTCTTTCGCCACTTGGTAAGTACATGTCTGTGGGTCTTTTTCTGTTTTGTATATGAGTTCATTTATATCACCTTTTCTTTTTAGATTCCACACAGAAGTCATATCATGTGATAATTATCTTTGTCTAGTTTATGTCACTTAATATGATAATCTCTAGATGCATCCATGTTGCTGCAAAAGGCATTATTTCATTCTTTCTTAGGTCTCTCTCTCTCTATCTATATACCAAATCTTCATTATCCATTCCTCTGTTGATGGACATTTAAGCTGCTTCCATATTGTCGCTATTGTAAATAGTGCTGCAATGAACATTGGAGTTCATGCGTCTTCTTGGATTATTATTTTCTCTGGGTATATGCCCAGGAGGGGGATTACTGGGTCATATATTAACTCTGTTTTTCTGTTTTAAAGAACCTCCATGTTGTTCTCTGTAGTGGCTGCAACCAACTTACATCCCCACCAACAGTGCGGGAGGGTTCCCTTTTCTCCACATCCTCTCCAGCATTTATTGTTTGTAGACTTTTTGATGATGGCCCTTCTGGCCTCTGTGAGGTGATACCTAATTGTAGTTTGGGGACTTGATCTCTGACTTCAGTTTTCTTGTCAGTACAGTGGAGATCTGTGGTACCACCCCTTAGAACGGTGCCTGACATATTGCTAGCCTTTAGAAATAGATGGCTGGTTTTATCGTTATTATTGTTGATGTTGTTTATGTAAAACTGCCTGAGGAAGGACGGAAACTTGATTTGTTGAAGAATCCTTATAACTATGTCTACCTCTGACCACCTGCCTGAGTTAACTGTTTATAACATCTTTATCTGAAAAGAAACCATACGCACACACGCGTGCATGCATACCGGTCCCATCACTTCATGGGAAATAGATGGAGAAGCAGTGGAAACAGTTTCATACTTTGTTTTGGGGGGCTCCAAAATCACTGCAGATGGTGACTGCAGCCATGAAATTAAAAGACGCTTACTCCTTGGAAGGAAACTTATGAACAACCTAGATAGCATATTCAAAAGCAGAGACATTACTTTGCCGACTAAGGTCCATCTAGTCAAGGCCATGGTTTTTCCAGTGGTCATGTTTGGATATGAGAGCTGGACTGTGAAGAAGGCTGAGCACCAAAGAAATGATGCTTTTGAACTGTGGTGTTGGAGAAGACTCTTGAGAGTCCCTTGGACTTCAAGGAGATCCAACCAGTCCATTCTGAAGGAGATCAGCCCTGGGATTTCTTTGGAAGGAACGATGCTAAAGCTGAAACTCCAGTACTGTGTCCACCTCAGCCATGGTTTTTCCAGTGGTCATGTTTGGATATGAGAGCTGGAATGTGAAGAAGGCTGAGCACCAAAGAAATGATGCTTTTGAACTGTGGTGTTGGAGAAGACTCTTGAGAGTCCCTTGGACTACAAGGAGATCCAACCAATCCATTCTAAAGGAGATCAGCCCTGGGATTTCTTTGGAAGGAATGATGCTAAAGCTGAAACTCCAGTACTTTGTCCTCCTCATGCGAAGAGTTGACTCACTGGAAAAGACTCTGACACTGGGAGGGATTGGGGGCAGGAGAAGGGGACGACAGAGGCTGAGATGGCTGAATGGTATCACTGACTCAATGGACGTGAGTCTGAGTGAACTCCGGGAGACAGTGATAAACAGGGAGGCCTGGCGTGCTGCAACTGATGGGGTTGCAAAGAGTTGGACATGACTGAGCGACTGAACTGAGATAGGGAGATGGAGGAGGCAATGGCACCCCGCTCCTGTGTTCTTGCCTGCAGAATCCCATGGACAGAGGAGCCTGGGGGGCTGTATAGTCTATGGGGTCACAAAGTGCCAGACATGACTGAGCGATTGAACAATAACAAGACGTTGAGAGAGACAGAGGGCTGTCACCTCCTACCTGCTTACAGGGATGCTAGTGGAACTAGCATTATCTCTGAACTCTCATGTCCTAAAGGCAGTCTTGCTGGAATCAGGCAGTTCATCTCTCGGTGTATCAATAGTGTGAAATTCTCACTCCTGGGGTCTGTTTTGGGAACATTAGTTCCACCGGAATGCTCTAAGGAGTAAATGAGAGAGATTGGGTAAGTGGGTATCAGGCTCTGTTTTTCAACAGTAGACCACACTGAAATCATGTTCAGAGCCTCAAAAGACAGAAACTATAGCTTCTCTGGGGGAAGCGTGTCTCCCTTAAATGTCCACTGACTGCTCACCCTCCACTTAGCAATTACTAAGCTCCTTCTCAGCCCCCACCTTTTTGTGAGTGGTAGGCATGAGGGCTGTGGAGGAGAGAAACCATGCCAGTGTCTGCAGGGCTGATAGAGAGTTGGACTGTGAAGAAAGCTGAGCACTGAAGAGTTGATGCTTTTGAACTATGGTGTTGGAGAAGACCTCAAGTCCCTTGGACTTCAAGGAGATCCAACCAGTCCATTCTGAAGGAGATCAACCCTGGGATTTCTTTGGAAAGAATGATGCTAAAGCTGAAACTCCAGTACTTTGGCCACCTCATGTGAAGAGTTGCCTCATTGGAAAAGACTGATGCTGGGAGGGATTGGGGGCAGGAGGAGAAGGGGACGACAGAGGATGAGATGGCTGGATGGCATCACTGACTCAATGGACGTTGAGTCTGAGTGAACTCCAGGAGTTGGTGATGGACAGGGAGGCCTGGCATGCTGCGATTCATGGGGTCGCAAAGAGTATGAAATGACTGAGCAACTGAACTGAACTGAACTGAATACCTTTCAGAATGCTAAAACTTTTTAACTATACTAACAAAGGAACATTTAAAAACATTTAAGATGGGGGCAGGGACAGGACTATGCTGTAAGGTACAGTGGCTACCATACTAATTTAAAAATTGTTAAAGTATTTAATGAAAAGTAATTTTATTATTTTTCACCTTTTTAATGTGATTACAAGAAGATTTCAAATTACACATGTAGCTCATATTGCATTTCTACTGGACACCATTGTTCTAGAACTCTGAAGCTTTGTAAATAGAAGGCCATTTGCAAATGGAATGCGGAAGTTAAGCATAAAGGGCTGTCCTCAGCTGTATATTTTCCCAGGCTTCTTGCCTTTAGTTTATCAAGTGATTGTTTTGAATTCCCATGGGTTGTTTCGGTTGTCGTCAACAATGGAATTGCTAGCTGAAAAGAACATCTTTTTCCTCTGAGACTTTTTTTTTCTGTCACTGGATAAATTATTTGAAGAAACTTTCCTAGTCACATCAAAAAGAAAATGATTTAATGTGCTGGAGTAGGGAAGGTCTGCACACACTCCGTTTTCTCTGATATAAAAAGGGAAAGAATGAAAGGCGCCAGTTTGCCTGGGCGCTGATTCCACGGATGCTGTTGGCTCTCTTGCGGGAGCAGAGGGTGGGGGGTGCCGAGCCCCGAGGCTGCTCCTCTTCCTGGGAGTGCCTCTGCTGGAAGCGGCAGCACCGTCCTCCGTCCCCTGGTGTTCGGCGACTGAGGCTTGTCCGCGGTGGTGTTCTCTGCGGAGTCACCTTCCGTGGGAGGAAAGGCTACTGGTAATGTTTATTCAACACACGCAGCTGGTATCAGAACGTCTGCACTGCGTGTTTGCCCTCACTTTCTTGGTCTCAAGCCAAAGCAAACTGTCAATAAGAAACCTATATTAGAAATCGGGGTGTGTGCTGGGCATGAGAAATGATGCCCGGGAGAGAAACACCTGTGCAGCTGACTTTCAGCTAAAAAGAGGCCGTGGTGTTTCTGGCCAACCGTGCCTCTTTGGGACACATCCTGGGGCTCTCCTGCTAAGCCTGCAGAATCTGTCCTCCAAGCCCAGGGACCCGGTGCTTCTAGCTTGTTGTTACAGGAAGAGAGGAAGGGTTATAATCAATTAGAAGTG
>SJYC01007447.1:0-54137 GCA_006408675.1 Madoqua kirkii | reverse complement strand
GATTGCTAGGCTCTCAACAGCAGAATAAAATTATAAACACAACATACTGTGTGTATTGGGCATGGTATAACAAATATGTAAACTGCTTTTCATAAAATAATTAGTGATCATTAGAGGGCTTCCTGGGTGGCGCTAGTGGTAAAGAACCCACCTGCCCCATGCAGGAGCTGCAGGGGACCTGGGTTCAATCTCTGGGTCAGGAAGATCTCCTGGAGGAGGGCATGGCAACCCACTCCAGGATTCTTGCCTGGAGAATCCCCTGTAGCCTGGTGGGCTACAGTCCATGGGGTTGCAAAGAATCAGACACAAAGAGGACCAAAGAATCATTTTAAATGTTGTCTGTCTGAAAAAAATCACCTCATCACTCAAGCTGCCTTGTACCAAAATGAGCATACTTCAAGGACAAAGGATAAAATATTTTCCGTAATCCATCCATTTCAACAAATCACCCTGGCTGGTAGCGGTGTCTAGATTTCTGAGTCACCCTTGTCTTCAGACACAGATTCCTTTTAGATCGCCATGACCCTGTAGATGGAGCTGTATGTCTTGATTTCTTCACATAATGTGTAGGCGTCACCTGTGACCTGTGTTTCCACCCCCACATCATAATCACATATCGATGCAGCAGTGAAGGGAACTCCCTGCTGCCAGAAGCTGGAGATGTCTCCCCATGGATACAATGAACACGGTGGTTCATATTTTCCTTCCACAGGGTTATTAAGGCAAATTATCAAAAGAGAGGCTGAAGAACCAAAGGTCCTACAAAGTTAAAGCTATGTTTTTGCGTCTTGATGTACCTGTTTGCATTGCTTTCCAGTTTAAACCAGGAGCAAGTGTAGGAGTCTCAGATTTCTTGCATTTTCATCCATTCAAGATGATTTTCATTCTCTAGTTTACCCTTTATAAAGTAATATCATCAGTGGAACTTTTCTCTTAAATTATTGTTTAATTCATTTTCTTCTAAGAGTACGTTATTTTATTTTTATTGAAGTATAGCTGATTTTGTTTAGTCACTAAGTCTTGTCTGACTCTTTGTGACCCCATGGACTGCAGCACACCAGGCTTCCCTGTCCTTCACTATCTCCTGGAATTTGCTCAGACTCATGTCCATTGAGTCAGAGATTCTATCCAACCATCTCATCCTCTGTCACCCCCTTCTCCTCCTGCTCTCAATCTTTCCCTGCATCTGGGTCTTTTCCAGTGAATTAGCTCTTTGCATCAGGTGGCCAAAGAAATGGAGCTTCAGCATCAGTCCTTCCAGTGAATATTCAGGGTTGATTTCCTTTAGGATCGACTGGTTTGATCTCCATCATGATGTATTAGATGCAAATGTATAGTTAAGTAAATATGTATATACATTTACTTATATAATGTGCATATGAATGTATACATGTATAGAACTTAAACTTAGTCACTCAGTCATGTCTGACTCTTTGCAACCCCATGGACTGTAGCCTGCCAGGCTCTTCTGTCCATGGGATTCTTCAGGCAAGAATACTGCAGTGAGTTGCCATTCCCTTCTCCAAGGGATCTTCCTGACCCAGGGATTGAATGGTTGAGCCTGGGTCTCCTGCATTGTAGGCAGATTCTTTACTGTCTGAACCACCTGGAAAGCCGTCATACATCCATACGTCATACATTCTTTTTGAGATTCTTTTCCCTTATAGGTTACTATAAAATATTGAGTGTAATTCCGTGTGCTATAGTTTTTAATTCTTACTGATATCATTCTATTCCCATAGAACAATGTGATTTTGCATACTTTGAAGGGAAGGCAAATACTGAAAAGGAAAAGTATAGATATAATTTTGTCTGACTAGGTTTTAAGCATTCTAAACAAGGAACCAACCTTTGAAAAACACTGTTTTCCATTTCAAATACTACTTTAGAGAGCCCTTACCATTTTTTTCTGCCATATACTTGACTGAATATATAAATTAAATTTATCTAAACCATCAAATTCTGTGGAAGAGAAAGACACAAGTTTAGTAAATGCATCCAATTAAGTCTTATGGCAAAAGGAACAGGAAAGGCAAGTCTTGTGCCTCCGTGGCCGTTGTTAATTGGTCCATAGCCACACACATCTCGGCCAGCGCCCTTTGTCTGCCCTGTCAGAGGACATTAGCTGAGTTGGATCTGGAAGCCACTTCCTGGCTCCCAAAGGAACACAGTCACCAAGTAAGAAAGACTCATTTACCAGAACACAAACTCTGCTAAGTAAGTGAGGACGGTACAAAGCACATTTCATGCATCATTATCTCGGCCTGATTAGTAACAATGGAAACTGGTCCTTGATTCTAACGATCAGCGGGAAAGACCTTCCGCTTTTGCAGAAGAGGGACAATCACCCCGTACGCGTCTCTGTTCTTGGCACCATGAGACAAAAGAGACCAGAGCCCCTGCAAGGGCTGCTCTCAAATCGCTCTGGCAGCTGTCGTCTCATAGATGCTGCTCACTGTCCAGGGCTGAAGAGAAGCAAAGCCCAGCTCTCTCCAGCAGGTAGGGACATCTCCCTGGACACCCGGGTGGCAGGGCCAGCACCTGTGGACACAGACGTGGCAGCCCTCCCAGGCTCAGGAGCCCCTGTGAGCAGGGACAGCTGCACTCTCAGCCTCTCAGCACACAGTCACTTCTCTGGGAAGCAGCAATTGTGACCTTGCCTGCCTTCTACCTGCTTGTGAGGCTTCCCATGGATGATCTGGGCAAAAGAACCCACGTGGGAAGGCTCACAGGGTGCAGGGCTTGCTTCCCTGGCCACCCTCCCCCCTCCAGTCACTGCCGTGTGGATGTGGGGAGCCGGCACTGCCGGAGGGGCGGTCACTGCTGCCCTGAAGTTCACTGTTGGAAGTTCACTGTCGTTGCTGTGCACCACACACACGCATGTCCGTACACAGAGCATATACACACCACACACACAGACACACACCGCATCTGTGTCTCAGGTGTTCCAAGGACAGCAGTGCCTATGGAATGGCCTGACTTTTAAGTCATACCTACCTCAGGTATTTCCAGAAAAGAGTCAGTTACATAAATAATAGCTAAATGAATGCTCCCTTTTCTTCTTGGTTTTCCCTAGAAACGGAAAATCTGCCCCAGCCTCGCATGAGGATGAGGAAATATTCATGACTGGACAGTTCCAGAAAACCCTTGCAGAACTGGACACGGACCTGGAAGGTAAGCACCGCCCCTCCTGCCTGGATGTCTCTGCCGGGGCCAGACACCCTGAGGGCTGTCAGAGTTGCTGACTGTGTGCACATGTGCGGAAGACGTTGCAGAGGAGATGTGGCTCCAAGAGAGGAAGGCCCAGGCTGGGGGCCGGGCACACGGGGAGCTCAGCTCCCAGAGGGGCCGTGCACCTGGGCGGCCAAACAGTGCTGAGGAAATGTCTGAGCAGGCGCTTACAGCCTGCTCTGAGTAATACTGATTCTGCACGTTCAAAGTCTGCACACATGAACCAAAGAAGAAGTTCTCAGCCTTCAGATGAGTTCGGGAAACACTGGGTGCCACTCTGGCAAACAGGCCTCTGTATTAAACCTCCCCCCGCCTGAGCTGCTAACATGTGCTCTGACTTTCAGTGAGGAACACAGCACGCAGCGTCTCACCAGGGACCCCTGTTCCCAGGGGCGTCCCAGCGACTGCACTTCTGTGCGTGTACCGGACAGAATAGTGTAAGGTCTGAGCAGATACAAACCAGCTCAGTGGACAACCCGAAATCTTTCCCAAAGGCACACAGTCTGGAAAGTAGATACAGGCCTTGCCCAACAACCAAATAAAACAAGAAGGAGGCAGATCAGAGCTGACCCAGCCTTTTGTCTGACTCACTTTTCCATTTTCTATCCTCAAATGGGGTTGACAGAGCTAAGAAACCTTTATCAACCTTGGTCTGTCTCTCAGACCCTGCCTGCAGGCCCCCTTTGTCCTTTAGGGCTAAGTGTCGGGGGCTCAAGGCATTGTCACCTGCCTCTTAGGAAGCAGAGCAAGAGCAACCTGACCCATAGATTCTGTGGTGCTCCTTGTGAACCAAATCAAGGGGAAAGTAAAAATCCCAAATCCACCTTCCCATCCTGCTCTGAGGTGGTATTTACCGAGGGCTTGGACTTCAACAGCAATTTGTAAGTAAAGATACTGGCAAAATGTGGCAGCTCAGTGCCTGCCACTGAGGCGTCATGAATCTGCAGACAGGTCCTTGATGGGGTCCTGTGCGCTGAGACTGGCTCTGGGCATGTGTAGATGACGACCCAAATGGCACCGAATAACTTACACCAAAGGACCCTCAGGAGGTGGAAATCAGGGGGGTATTTCACTGGTTAAGGGGCATCAGATTCATCCACGTGGACTCTGCCTATGACCTGAGTTGTGGTTCTTTGCAGAAATGGAAGAAAGCTGCCCAGCTGACACAGGCCCCCTCGCCAGCTCCGTACCTGGCATGGCCACTGCCCATGGCGACCCTGAGATCATCCCGGTGACGTTCATAGGCGAGGTGCTCGACGACCCGGTGGACTCGGGCATGTTTTCCAATAGAAACAACAACGCCGGCTGCTTCGACTTGGGGAGCATGGCCGACAGTAAGGCTCAGCCACCACCATGCCAGGCCGAGTGCCCCCAGCAGTGCAGGCAGAGGCGGGCAGCAGGGCCCAGCTCACCAGTTCCTTCCCGGGAGCCTGAGAGAGAGGTCAGGTCAGCTTTGACCGACACCTGGAAGGAGGTGGATCCCAGGAATGTGGAGCCCACGGCGAGTTCTGCTTCAGCGCTTCACACGCACCACGTGAATGGGAAGGAGGAAGGCAGGGCGCCTGGCTCTGCTCCCAGTGGGGGGACCCCAGCCCCCGGGAGGGTGATCCCGCAGCTGGGGAAGGAAAAGGCAAGCACTCCTTCCCAAGAGCCTGAGAGAGAGATCAGGTCAGCTTTGACTGACACCTGGAAGAAGGTGGATCCCAGGAATGTGGAGCCCACAGCGAGTTCTGCTTCAGTGCTTCACACTCACCACGTGAATGGGAAGGAGGAAGGCAGGGCGCCTGGCTCTGCTCCCAGCGGGGGGACCCCAGCCCCCGGGAGGGTGATCCCGCAGCTGGGGAAGGAAAAGGCAAGCGACAGTAAAGGTGATGTCTCAACACTACCGCCGTGGCATCAACGAGGCCAACACCCAGCGGGGAGTTATGGCCTTAAATATGGCCTCACAACTTATAAAATTGTCCCTCCGAAGTCAGAGATGAAATGCTACGACCGAGGGGCATCCCTGTCTGTGGGTGCCATTAAGATTGATGAGCTGGGGAACCTGGTGAGCCCCCACACTCATGCCGGCAGGACTGTAGTCCCCTCATTGCCCACTCTGGAGGCAGAAACCCCACCCATTGGAAAAGTCAAAGAATTTTGGAGGTCCAATTCTGTACCGAAGCGCTCTGGCCAGCCCATGGAGGGGCCCAAGAGGACCCCGGCCCCCACCACCCCCACAAATTCACAGCCTCAGGAAAGCAGACTGAGAGGTGAGCCCACCTCGCCAGACCCCCAGGGAGCACTGCCTGGGCCCCAGCCCCCCCACTCAGAGGACGGGAGTACTCTGGGGCAGGGGAGAAGCTGGCCACCCCCAGCAGCCACTCGCCCCCTCCACGTGCCAGCAGCTAACGCCGCAGAAGTCCTGTTTCTCAGACCTCAGAGGAGAACATCCAGTCAGTACATGGCCTCTGCCATTGCCAAGCGGATAGGAACCCCGAAAGTCCACAGTGACGTGGGGAGGAGACAGGATAACACCCAGAGGACCTGTGAAGGCTCAGCACCAGAGCCAGTGGCAGCGTCTCCTGTGGTGAAGGACAGTACCATCCCCAGCCCAAACCAGGGACGGGCGTTCGTTGTGACGGGGAGGAATCGACAGCAGGACCCCATGCTGGATGGCAAGTCAGCTGCCCTTATGGGAAGCTGTCTGCTCAAGACTACCCGTCTGGCATCCACAGAAATCCCCGTGGCTCCCTAGTCACAGCTGCCCAAAGGGACCAGGCTTCTGTGGGACAGAGCTGTGGTCTCAATGGGGAGCAAAGCACAAGGACAGACAGGACCGACTCGGCACCCGACCCCGAGTGCAAGTCTGACGGCTCGAGCCCCTCACACCTTCGCTCAGGAGATGATCAAACTTCAGGCAGCACCCTGGTGAATGGTTCCCCGTGGGTCCCCATCCACAGCGAGCCTCCTTGCTCTCCAAGAGTGTCAGATACAAACGGCCGGGCTGGACAGGAGCCCCCACAACGGGAGGAAAAGCCCAGTTCCTTAAGCACAGGTGTCATTGAAGCTGATGGTACACTGCCAGCCAGCATCTTCGGGCCAAAGAAGAAATTCAGGCCTGTGGTCCAGAGGCCGGCTCCAAAAGACACATCCCTGCACAGCGCCTTGATGGAGGCCATCCACTCGGCGGGAGGCAAGGACAGGCTCCGCAAGGTGAAGTTATTGGTGTGCTTCTGCCTCAGGGACAGCCTCTCCCCCACACCCACTCATAGATCTGAGGTGACATCAGAGGAGGGGGACCAGGCGAGGGATGCGGGGGACTGCACAGGCTCAATTTTACCTGGATTTCTGTCTCCCTGCCTATGGAGTGGTTTAAATAGAACCACTAAGGAGACAAAACTGATGACTTTGGTTTGCCCACCCTGCCTTTAAGGCTCTTGACTGCCCTGGGAAAACGTGTCAGCAATACATAATCCTTGTGTGAGCATGGGGGAGTGGAGGTTTGGGGGTGGGGTGCTGGCTTGGGGAGGAATCATCCATAACTGGTCCTGAGCCTGGACAGGGAGATGGAGAGTCAGGCTGAGGCCCTGCCCCTTATCGCCGTGCATTTTCAGCAGTGGTGGGCTGAAGCCTGGGGGAAAATTTTATGACACCTGCCCCCCGTGTAGGAATTTATCACCTTGCAAATGTTATTTAACTGCTGCCCTGACACTGATGATTAGAAGCTATTTCCTTCACTTTGCCACTGAGGAAAGAGGGAGATGATATTTGGGGAGGGTGCCCTGTGCCTCCCCAAATCCATAGCTTTTGATTTCTGTATTTTGTTGCTGTTGTTTAATCGCTCAGTCATGTCTGACTCTTTGTGACCCCATGGACTCTAGCCCACCAGGCTCCTCTGTCCATGGGATTTCCCAGGCAAGAATGCTGGAGTGGGTATTCCCTTCTCCAGGGGATCTTCCCCACCCAGGGATCAAACCTGCATCTCCCGCATTGGCGGGCAGATTCTAGCTGAGCCACCAGGGACGCCCCTTAACTTTTATATAGTGTGAGGTCAGTCCAGAACTGCATCTTGACACTTGTACCTTCTAACAGACAGAGATGGTAAAACTGACCCTGCAGGCCTGACCTGATAACTGTGGGCTTTCTTGTGAACTGCCTTATAGTCATCATTTCCCCGTCACCTAAGTGACAGGAGTTGACGTCATTAATAAATATTCTAGATTCCAGAACCCGGCTCAAAGGGAGGGCCAAAGAAACCGTCCTACACAGAGGCAGACTGCAAGCGCTCAGCCCTCCTGGCGGCCATACGTGGCCACAGCGGGACCTGCAGCCTGAAGAAGGTGAGAGGGCCCCCCCACACGCACACACGCCCCGCAGTGACCCCCGGAAAACTGCGCAAGCCAGGGCGACCCTCCGATTCCTTAAGCTTTGCTAAGTCATCACTGGAGTGGCCAGCCTGGCCGCGGGAGAGGCCCCGAGGGCCAGCCTCTCCTGAAGGTGTGAGTGTTTCCCGTACACTCGTGCCTGCACCTCCCCACACCCCCAGGACACCGAGCAGGCTGCAGGGCTGGGTCACCCCGCAGCAGAGGCGGTGGCTGCTCAGCTGCAGGATGGAGCTGCTGCCTGCTGGGGCTGGTCTGACACAGTCGCAGGACCCCCCGGACTTGAACTCGGGCACAGAGGGTCATGCACCTTCTGCAGCCAGAATCCAAGGAAAAACCGGGCGGGCACCTTCCTCTCCATGTTTGGAGGAGGGGTCCTTCCCATAGATTGGCCGTTGCTGTGTGCCTGCGGCCTCAGGGTCTGTCCAGGCAGGCCCAGGTGAGGATGGAGGGCAGGGGTCTCAGGAGGGCAGCCCTGCTCCCTGCCAGCAGTCACTGACCTGAGGGAGAGCCCCAGGATGGGGAACAGACACGGCCCCTGGGTTTTTTCAGGGCGTGAGAAGCGCTGCCTCTTGGAAAGGACGTTTGGGGCCCTGTCATTTCACCATCTCGTTGCTAGGTCACATCTTCCGCCTCTGAGGAGCTCCAGAGCCTCCGCGATGCCGCGCTGTCTGCACATGGGCCGGACCCCTTGCGGGCAGAAGACCTTGGGGTCCGGTCCCAGCCGCGCCCACCCACTCCGGTTGCCCAGGCGCCCACGTCATCCCAGTCAGCATCGAGGTCCAGCTCGGGCCCCCTCGGCAACCCGGTGGACGCCAGACAGGCCTTGATGGACGCCATCCGCTCTGGCACCGGAGCCGCGAGGCTGAGAAAGGTGAGGGTGTGAGACACAGCGTGCGCGCTCCTGCAGGCTGCGGGGAGGCCCAGGTCACCCCAACCCCCTCCGCTCCCCCTCCGTCCATCTGGGATGCATCCTGCAGGACCCTGGTCAGGGTCCAGGTGACAGTGTTCGTTTGGAAAATTATTGTTTTTGCAGCCCCTTGGGCGGAGCACACATTTCTGGTTTTTCTGCAGTTTCTGCTCTGTCCTGTCTTCTGTTTGGTCTGTACATATCGCCTACTTTCGTCCCTGAAAGCAATGGATTTTGTGGGATCCAAAGTAGCGTTCCCAAATTTTAAGGACAGGTTTTGAGATCTGCTTTAACTCCAAAATGATTCTGTGAATGGACTGATACTCTTTCCCTGCCCATTTCTAGCAGGTGGGAAGTTAGGCTAATCATAGGGAGGTGGTGACAGGTATTACTTTCTGAGAGATCATTTCCAGATCCTAAGCTTAAGTCCTCACATGTCCCTGAAGAGGTTAGTACTGTGATTATTCTCATTTTACATAAAAGGTGAATGAGGCTCTGAAAACCTGAGTAACGTGGCCTTGGTCCCATAGGGCTGGACCCAGTGGGCACAGAAGGCCCTCAGAATGAAGGAGAGCAGCTGGCCCGTGAGATGGGTGAGCCACTTCCACGGAGTGGACAGACACTGCGAGTCTCAGGAGGGCAGCCCTGCTCCCTGCCAGCAGTCACTGACCTGAGGGAGAGCCCCAGGATGGGGAACAGACACGGCCCCTGGGTTTTTTCAGGGCGTGAGAAGCGCTGCCTCTTGGAAAGGACGTTTGGGGCCCTGTCATTTCACCATCTCGTTGCTAGGTCACATCTTCCGCCTCTGAGGAGCTCCAGAGCCTCCGCGATGCCGCGCTGTCTGCACATGGGCCGGACCCCTTGCGGGCAGAAGACCTTGGGGTCCGGTCCCAGCCGCGCCCACCCACTCCGGTTGCCCAGGCGCCCACGTCATCCCAGTCAGCATCGAGGTCCAGCTCGGGCCCCCTCGGCAACCCGGTGGACGCCAGACAGGCCTTGATGGACGCCATCCGCTCTGGCACCGGAGCCGCGAGGCTGAGAAAGGTGAGGGTGTGAGACACAGCGTGCGCGCTCCTGCAGGCTGCGGGGAGGCCCAGGTCACCCCAACCCCCTCCGCTCCCCCTCCGTCCATCTGGGATGCATCCTGCAGGACCCTGGTCAGGGTCCAGGTGACAGTGTTCGTTTGGAAAATTATTGTTTTTGCAGCCCCTTGGGCGGAGCACACATTTCTGGTTTTTCTGCAGTTTCTGCTCTGTCCTGTCTTCTGTTTGGTCTGTACATATCGCCTACTTTCGTCCCTGAAAGCAATGGATTTTGTGGGATCCAAAGTAGCGTTCCCAAATTTTAAGGACAGGTTTTGAGATCTGCTTTAACTCCAAAATGATTCTGTGAATGGACTGATACTCTTTCCCTGCCCATTTCTAGCAGGTGGGAAGTTAGGCTAATCATAGGGAGGTGGTGACAGGTATTACTTTCTGAGAGATCATTTCCAGATCCTAAGCTTAAGTCCTCACATGTCCCTGAAGAGGTTAGTACTGTGATTATTCTCATTTTACATAAAAGGTGAATGAGGCTCTGAAAACCTGAGTAACGTGGCCTTGGTCCCATAGGGCTGGACCCAGTGGGCACAGAAGGCCCTCAGAATGAAGGAGAGCAGCTGGCCCGTGAGATGGGTGAGCTACTTCCACGGAGTGGACAGACACTGCGAAAAATTCCCCGCCAGGAGCCTAGGGCGGCAAGGAGGGCAGAGGAGGCTCCCACAGGCAGCACGGCGGAAGGCAGTCCTCACTGGGGCAGCCTGGGCTGGGGTGGCCTTAGCACACTGGCTGGAGCCTCCCTGGGGCCACAGGCACACACTCTGGGGCAGGGCAGGCCCCAGAGTGTGTCCCTGTGCTGGAGAGATGTCCCCGCTGTGCTCTGTGGCCCCAATAGGGACCCGAGACATCAGGTGGGGAGAATGCTAAGGGCACTCCATTTACCGAAAGCCCAGCCCTGCCTCAGGATGCCGGGAGAAGAAACTGCACTTAACCCCCTGGCCTTGGATGCCAGACTGTCCTCTGGATGCCGGGGGTGGGGGGTGGGGAGGGGGGCAGATAAAGTTGTTGAGCGCTTTCAATCTGTCTTTACTTGTTTCCATTTCTCCATAATTTGTATCTTGATGAGCTTAGTGCTTTATTTCATGAAATGAGGGAAAGTGAAGACATGGGGTGGATGGCTAAGTAAGCATCCTAACAGTTCGACCTTGTGGAAGCTGATGAAGACAGCTCTGTAATTCAGACCTGCGACAACCTCTCTCCTCCATCTATGTCTCAACATCAAAGTGAAAATAAGGGCCAGTCATGGGTCACAATGGCCAACATCAAATGTCTACAAAAAACAAATGCTGGAGAGGGTGTGGACAAAAAGGATCCCTCTTACACTGTTGGTGAGAATGTAAATTAGTGTAGCCAATGTGGAGAAGAGTATAGAGTTCCTTAAAAAATATGTTTTTAAGTTTTTTTCAAAAAATAGAAATGCCATATGATCCAGCATTGCCACTCCTGAGTATATATCTGAAAAAGACAAAAGCTCTAATTCAGAAAGATATATGCACCCAAATGTTCACAGCAGCACTATTTACAATTACTGAGACATGGAAAGCAAGTTAAGTGTCCATCAGCAGATGAATGGATAGCGAAGATGTGGTACATATATACACTGGACTACTACTCAGCTATGAAAGAGAATGAAATAGTGCCAGCTGCACAATGTGAATGGACCTTCACTTATCATACTAAGTAATTCAGATAGAGAAAGACAAATATTGTATAGATATCACATATGCAAAATCTAAAAAAAAAAGGGCACAAACTTATTTACAAAACATAAGCAGATACACAGACATAGAAAACAAACATGTTACAAAGGGAAAAGTGGGGGATGGGAGTTTGAGACTGACATATACACCCTACTGTATATAAAATAGGTAATCAGCAAGGACTTATTGTATAGCACAGGAACTATATCCATTATCTTGTCGTAGCATATAGTCAAAAATAATCTGAAAAAGTAGCCGTGGTGGGAGGCCCTGGTGACTCCGTGGTAAAGAATCCACCCACAATGCAGGAGATGTGGGTGTGAGGGTCAGGAAGATGCCCTGGAGGAGGAAATGGCCACACACTCCAGTATTCTTGCCTGGAGAATCCCATGGACAGAGGAGCCTGGTGGGCTACAGTCCAGAGGGTCACAAAAGAGTTGGAAATGACTGAAGTGACTGAGAATGCACACAGTTATATCTATATCTATCTATCTATCCATCCATATATTCCTGAGTCACTATGCTGTGCACTTGAAGCTAACATAATATTGTTAATCAACTATAGTTCAAAGAAAGAAAGTGCCAGTGGGTCCCAAAGAATACAAAGCAACACAGCCGGTTATCAACCCTGATGGTTCAGCTGGTCCCTGGGAACAATTTCGAGTTTCTGAAAACATTGTTTTCAAAGTGAAATCCACAAGACATGTGCACCCTGTGGTTGTAGACATTTCAGAGGTTTGAGCCTACAAACCTGCCATTTTACCAAATCACTTTCCACTGAGGTTTGAGATCATTATCTGTGTCATTTGCACTTCTGAGACAGTCTGAATACCGCTGAATATGAAGGCTGTACTCATTTCTCCTGTACTCATATTCTCATTGAATTTGGATGGTTTCAGATAGCTATTCCTCTCCCCGCATCTGGCAGGAGTCCTCAGGAATAGGGGTACCCACGCCACCTTGAACCTCAGGCTTTCTGTCTCTTAGAGTGTGCACAAGGGCCTTCCAGAAAGGAAGAGGGTGGGAATCAAGTTGGGGAATTGTCTGGAAAAGCAGAGGAAGCTATTTGTGCTGTGGGAAAGAAAGTGGGGGAAATGCCAGGGCAGCGGGAGACAGGGCTGTGACCAGGTGGGTCCTGCTGGGTGGTAGGTGGGGACGCAGGGAGGGCGTGTACCCACACAGCAAGCAACACAGCCTGGGGGGCTGGCAGAGGAGTCATGGGCGGCCCAGGCCTGGCCGTTGCTCATCACCATCTCAGCTTCCTGCCAGCTGCATAAGATGGCAGTCAGAAGCCCGCATTTTGTTTGTTTCTTGGATTAATCTAAGTGTTGGGACCTGCCTTATCCATACTGGAAGGGTTGGGGCAGTGAGTCTGGTGCATCTGAGATTTTGATGCCCAGAGCAGTTTAAGAGATGCCCCTAGGCTGACAGCCAGGCCCCAGATGAGAGGGTGAAGATGACCTGGGAGACCCTGACCGTTTGTCTGCCCAGTGCCCCACACCTTACCTGGAGGCCGCATAGCTGAGTGACGGGACTGTGTGGGTCACTGCTCTACACAGTGACCCAGAGCTCTCACTGGCAGTCTGCATCTCCCGTTCCTGTAAGCCCTGAAGGACACGTGACTTAGGAAGTCAGGACTGTCCATCCACCCCGCAGCCTTGGGTCAGCCTCCATCAGGGATGCACAGGGCAGCTAAGACAGTCTGGCCTCACCTGGAGCCAGTGGTTGTCCTCCCAGAGGCACACACCTGACCTCCTTTTCCAGCAGCATCCACCCCCCATTGGTGTGGCGCCGCAGACCCGTGACAGCAGGAGACAGGCATGCAGTTCAGCTGGCCAGGGCCAGCTGGGCCTCCAAGGAGCCTGGCGCGGCGGCACTGCTCTGCGGGCGTGGGCCATGGAGGTCTTTGTGACTTTGCATCAGATGCACTTTTGTACATGTCCTGACACTTGCTCCTCAAGTCGTTTGAGCGTTGCCTCTTCAGCCGTCTTTCACCTTTTGGGCTTTTAAAGTTGCATAACCTTGAGGAAAAGATGCAAAGTGCCAGGTTCCGGGACTCTTGCCATGTGGGCTGAGCTGTCCATGGGGTCTTAGTATGAGCAGATGCTCCGTTATCCTAGGTGTTCAGTGATGCTTCAGGATGCATGTAGCAAAGAGAGCATCCTGGACTGAGAGTGCTCCCTACTCTGTTGGGTAGTATGAGGGGCTGCTGTGCCCGAGGCCACCTCCTCTAGTACAAGCAGGGCATCTGACCCTGCTGGGAAGGTTCTCAGGGACCAGAGTCTTATTGCTAAACACAGGCACAGTGACTCACCCTCTGGAACACGCTTTGTGCTGGCAATGATGCTGCTTATGATAGACGGCAAAAGGGTAGCTTTGATGTAGGAGGAATCATCCCCTTAGAAGTGAGCTGGCCAGTTTTCAAGGCGAGTGGAAGTCCATTTGCCTCTCTCCACGGTTTGTAGTGAACACCCCTGCCTCTGTGTCTGAGTGTCAGGGCCACGCCTGCTTTGTCTTTCCTCCAGCCCCAGGTGACAGCATGCGTGGCTTTGCTCAGGCTGCTGTCCCATCCGCAGGAGACATGGCTCTCCTCTCTTGAGTGCAAGGCTCAGACCCTGGACCGCGTGCCCCCACCCGGTCCACTTCTGCCTTCCCCTCCATCCTGAATTCATATTCATGGTGAAACTGTGCCCAGCCGGTCGGACAGCCTTTGTCGGTCTGTTTTGAATGCATCCTTTCAGAGGTTCTGGGATGGACAGCAAGTGCCCTTTTAATCCGTGTTTATATTTAAAACATTGACACATCCAGCTATTCATCCACAAGCATTTCCTGAGGAGCCGCCAGAGTCCAGATCTCAGTAGCTGCTCACGATAGAGACATGAATGAAGCACTGTCTGTGCCCTTGGGGGTTATCAACCAGGAGTAGAGAAAGAGGGGGGTTGTCCTGGCCTTAGCCTTAGGAACATCTCCTAAAGTGGGGGACCTGGTGAAAGCCCAAGGCCTTTCCTTTGTGTGTCCCAGCAGTCCCCCACGGAGGGCCAAGAGTGAGCATCTCCTCTGTTACGCTTCTGGGTGGGAAGGCTGTAGCTTCCAGCCCACAGATGGGAAGGTGGGGCACAGGTGCCCTGCGGCCTTGTCCTCAGCCTTAACCAACTCAGGGCTGCTGCTGGCCCAGACCCCAGGGCAGTCCAGCCTGGGCGGCCGGCCTCTAGGAATGCCTCACTAGGTCTCATGACGTCCCCGCCCTGGCTGGGCCCTCCAGGTGTGTGTTTCCCACTGCAGGAATTAACTGAGTCAGACCACACATGTGTCCTGGCGCTTGGTCTTGGCAGCAGACCCCGTGAGAAGTGATTAGACAGCTGACATGACATCAGCGCCCCGGGGACCTGGAGCCAGCACAGGAAAGCAGCAGCAGCAGTGTCTGCTCTCCTAAGCCAGAGCCCCTTCGCTTGTGGGGGGAGAACCCAAGTTCTGTGACTGGGAGCCAGCACGAGAGAGCCGTCAGCCGCCCACACCCCGTCCCACGCTGGGCTCAGCAAGCGCAGTGCAGACCTTTGACGTGTTCCAGTTAGGCTGGAATAGTTCAGAGGTACAGACAGGCCAGCTCTGTCTTTGCTGCCTTGCGACCATCCTGCCTGTTGCAGACCTTTCAGGTGAACTCTTTTTCCTACAAGCAGAATCCAGGGGTATCTGCCATCACGGGTTATGTGCTGAGTGACCCCTGAGGATGCTGCTCCCTCTTTCTGAAAGGAAAAGGTTTCACCTCCTAGTTTTGCCAGCTAATTCCAGTCATCGTGCATGTTTCTGAATTAACCTCAAGCCCCCAGGAAGTCTTCCGCTGCCTCCTGGCTGGAAGAGGGGCCCGTCAGAGCATTCCCTCATTTCCCCACACAATCACATCACAGTCTAATCTCAGTAACTATCTGTGTAACGAATGTCCACATGGTGCCTGCTAGCCTGCCACACTGTGAGCTCCAACAGGTCCCAGGGCTTTGCACAGCCCCCAACACAGAGTGGTCACTCAGTAACTATCTTTTGGGAGAATGGAGAGGGAGCAGGCATGTCCTGCCACCATATCACCTGACTCTCCAGACCAGCGACAGAGTGCAACTCAGGGTCCCTGCACTCAGAACTCATTGACTGCATAATCATTATAAACTTGCCAAGAATCCACGTCAAGCTAGAAGAAACCACCTTCTCTGGAAAAGACGAGTTCTGGGCACCTCCAGGCTTCCGCCAGGGGTCTTGCTCGCCTTCTGCACAGCTGCTTGACTGACTCCCTCGGGCACCCACGAGTGCCCAGGAGCTGGCCTGTCCAGGCGGGAAGACGGCGGTCAGGGCAGAGAACCCTGCTGCCCCCTAACAACTTCTCCCCCACCCTCACTCTGAGTGTCAGCTCCGTCACCACTGTTCATTTTAACTTTTCCCGTATAAACATCATTTTCCTTGGCAGGCATGGAAGCGAACGAGGCTTGGATACTTTTACAGCTTTCTGGCTCAGCCTCAGACTGCAAGCTCTGTCCTTCATTGTTTTTCTTCTTGTCCAACCAAACTAAGAAGGAATCTTTTAGGAAGCGTGAAACCTTAGGGATACCAGGGAACCTTCTAGAGCTTTTCTCTCTGCAGCATGCCCTTGTCCCCTTGCCAGGGAGGGGAGGGAGGGAAGTCTCTCCTCCTGAATTTGGTCACACCCCTCCCCTGATCATGTGAGCAGACACTGAGCACCTTAGCAAGGTGGCTTACGCTTGGGTTGGCCCTAACGGCCATCAGCATCATTTTGCTACCTTGTGGCCAATTCTGTTGCCAAGATCTCTCTCACTGAATTGTCCAAGCCAAAGTTTTTTAGTGCTGACCTGCAATTTCTTCTTTGACACCAAAAAGTTTAGGACTTTCCCTTCCCAAGTATTTTTTTTAGTTGACTGAGAACTGTGAAAATCTGGATTCGGCCATCAGGTTGCTATTAGTGGTGATGAGAGCTCCTTCCAGATCTTCAACCAGCCAGAGATTCAAGTGCTCCGAGCCCAGGGCTCCTGTGCTGGCAACACTCAGCCTGCCAGGCTGGTCCAAAGCAGGGTCACTGCCAGGAGGGCAGGGGGTGTGCAGTTCCCCCTTGCTTTACTCAGCTGCCCCGTAACTCCCCTCACTGCGCCATGCTCCCACCTGCCCTTTTGTGTCCCGGGAGATTCATCTTCCCAACTTGGAACTGCCTTCTGAAAGGTGCTTCTCCCAGTGGGGCCAGGCTGTAGGTGGCCACGGTGCCTGGGATGCCTCCTGGTGCTTAGCGTTGAGATGCTCAGTGACGTGGCAGTGGGGTTGCTGACTGTGCTGTGAGGAGCAGCACAAGCGTCAGGGGGGTGGCAGAGGTGTCCTGTAATACAGACACCATCACCCCACTTAGCAGAGAAGGCGAGGGCGCTCCCTCCCTGAGACGTGCCCACCCCAGATGCAAGCCAGTGCATCCCTACAGTGAATCACTTCCCAGCAGTAAAAAGAATGTACAAGCAGCAACCCAGAGATAAATCACAAAACAGCTATGCTGAGTGAGAGAAGCCAGACAAGAGATAAAGCACATAAGAGATTATTCCGTGTATATGAAATTCTAGGAACCGCAAACTACTGTGGAGAGATAGAACATCAGTGGCTGCAGTGGGGCTGGGGAGAGGAGGGACTGAAGGGGGCTGAGGACTTGCACACTGCTGGTGGGGATGTAAACTGATGCAGCCCCTATAGAAGGTGTTACGGAGAGTCCTTTCGAAGCTAAGAGTGGAGCTGCCAAGTGCCCCAGCGGTTCTACTCCTGGACATAGACCTGAAGGAAAGGAAAACGCTAACTTGAAAAGATCTGTGCACCCTAGAGCTGCAACTCCAATACTTTGGCCACCTGATGTGAAGAGCCAACGCGTTGGAAAAGACGCTGAGGCTGGGAGAGATTGAAGGCAGGGGGAGAAGAGGGCAGCAGAGGACTAAATGATTAAATAGCATCTCTGACTCAATGGACATGAATCTGAGCAAACTCTGGCAGAGAGAGGAGGACAGGGAAGCCTGGAGTGCCGCAGTCCTTGAGGTCAAAGAGTCAGACACAGCTCAGCAACCGAGCAACAACAGCGATGTCATAGCAGCTTTCGTTTCAATAGCCAAGTATGGGAGCAGCCTAAGTGCCCATCGACAGATGATGGACAAAGAAATGTGGTATGTGTGCAACAGGATACTACTGAGCCGAGAGTGAAAGAAGAGAGTGATACTGCTATTTGCAACAGCATGGATGGACTTAGAGTATTTTATACCTGGTGAAGTATGGACTGGGCGGCCTTTCCCTTCTCCAGCGAATCTTCCCAACCCAGGGATCGCACCCAGGTCTCCCACATTGCAGGCAGGCTCTTTACCAGCTGAGCCACAAGGGAAGACCAAGAATGCTGGAGGGGGTAGCCTATCCCTTCTCCATTGGATCTTCCTGACCCAGGAATCAAACCAGGGTCACCTGCATTGCAGGTAGATTCTTTACCAACTGAGCTATCAGGGAAGCCCTGTAGTGAAATAAGTCAGCAGAAAAAGAAATACTCTGTGTTATCACTTGTATGTGAAATCTAAAAAATTGAACAAATGCACATAACAAAACAGAAACAAACTCACAGAGAAAAACCTAGTGGTTGCCAGTGGGGAGAAGGAAGGCAGAGTGGCAAGACACAGATAGGAGATTAAGAGCTGAAACTACTGTGTATAAAATAAACTGTAAGGACCTGTTATGCAGCACAGGGAGAATACAGCTATTTCATGATAACTTTAAATGGAGTATAATCTATGAAAATACTAAATCACTATTTTATACCTCTGAAACTAATATATTATAAATTAACTATCAGTTCAGTTCAGTTCAGTCACTCAGTTGTGTCCAACTCTTTGCGACTCCATGAATCGCAGCACGCCAGGCCTCCCTGTCCATCACCATCTCCCGGAGTTCACTCAGACTCACATCCATCAGATCAGTGATGTCATCCAGCCATCTCATCCTCTGTCATCCCCTTCTCCTCCTGCCCCCAATCCCTCCCAGCATCAGAGTCTTTTCCAATGAGTCAGCTCTTCACATGAGGTGGCCAAAGTACTGGAGTTTCAGCTTCAGCATCATTCCTTCCAAAGAAATCCCAGGGCTGATCTCCTTCAGAATGGACTGGTTGGATACTTTAAAAAAAAAGAATTAAAAAATATAAAAGTGAATTTAAAAAAATAAAATAACCCCAATCCATCTCTGGTGGATGTTTATACATCCACCACTTAACTCTGGTGATGTTTATAAACATATATATCAAAACATATAAAAGTTACACTTTAAATGCTTGCATTTTATATCAGTTAATTTGTTAAAACACTAATAGTAAATATGCATTTAAAAAATCCCTTCCAAGGACCCACTGGCACCCCTGCCCAGCTCTTTTCCTTTCTCCCCGCGTCACTGTAGCTTCTAGACGGCCTGACCTTCATACAGCTGCACTTCCCCAACATCCACTCTGCTCCTCCACCCCCTGACACTCCCAGAACTGCCCCCATCAAGGTCACAACGCTGCTGGCACCCTTGGATGCAAGAATAGCGCCCTTTATTCTGCAGGTTTTCAAAGGTCAGGAAACGGGATAAGCATCCTGTTAACAGGATGCTGGCTGCATTTTCCAGTAGCGGGCTCAATCTGTTTTTCTTGACACCAGCACACATACTGTGTTCTCTGTTGCTTGGATGTTCCGGCAAACTCATTGTGCTGTTTCAGACTGACAGTTAAAACCTTTGTTTTGAAGTTAGAAGTGTCTCACCTCTACAGTTGCCTAGAGCTTGAAGAAAAACAGATCAGAAACAAAAAGAGCATACTCTTAAGATAAGTTCCTTAGCGTTTGCCACCCTCGGTTCCCTGGACCTCATGGTGCTGTTTACAGTCACCGTGCGCATCCTCGTCTGCACTCCCCCTGAGCAAGCACCCTGCACGTTCCCCCCGCCCCTCTGAACCAGCTCTGAGTCTGTTCTCCAGTGCCTCTTCCTTTGCCCAAGGCTGCACTCCTCCCTGGAGTCAGTCCTGTGACCTCTCCCTGGCAGACCCTGCACCGTCCAGATGCCACTGGCCCTCAATTCTGTCTCCACCCCAAGCTGGCCTGGGTGTCAGACTACTTGACACCAACAGTTGTGTTCCCCGGGCTCCATCCAAATCAGCGGGCCTCTCTCCTCCCTCCATGCCTGCAAATCCAGGTCTCATGGCATCTCATCTCTCAGATGGCGTGGGGGTGCCTGCAGCAAAGGGGCAGCTGGCAGATCTGGGAGGCGGGGGCCAGAAACTCCCACGCAGCCATGCAGGCAACCGGCCAGCGGGCGGTTCTCTGCTCAGATGAGCCTTCTGGGGATTGCTGCTGCTGCTGCAAGTCGCTTCAGTCATTTACGACTCTGTGTGACCCCATAGACGGCAGCCCACCAGGCTCGCCATCCCTGGGATTCTCCAGGCAAGAACACTGGAGTGGGTTGCCATTTCCTTCTCCAATGCATGAAAGTGAAAAGTGAAAGTAAAGTCATTCAGTCGTGTCCGACTCTTAGCGACCCCATGGACTGCAGCCCACCAGGCTCCTCCGTCCAAGGAATTTTCCAGGCAAGAGTGCTGGAGTGGGGTGCCAGGGATTGCTACTTGCTAGTATTTGGTCTGGGTCGAGACATGCTCTCTGCACCCCAGTCCTCTCGTCTTCGTGTCGGAGGCAGTACCCACAGTGAAAGCAGTAGTGCCTTGTGATTTGGTTGAGCTGAAGCCTTACTCAAATGAGGTTTGTGCAGGGCTGGAAACGGTGCCTAAAACACAGGAAGCGCACAGGAAGCGTTCTAGGTGGTGGTGGCTGTTACCATCATAAGACATCTACTTGGGTCCTTACATGTTCACTTTGATAACTCAGTGAAAAGTGGGGCAGCACTGATCCTTTCAGAATGTACTGAATCCAGCAGAACCACGGTGAGAAATCCAGATCTCCTTTCACATCGTTTCAGGTGAATCTGTCACTTTCCTTAAAAATGCTGTTCACCTTAGCCTCAGAGGCACGGACATAGGTCCTTCAAGACCCTGCCATCACATTTTCTGCAGCTGGGCATCCCGGCAGGGTGCAGACCCGGAGCCAGAGCGGCAGGGTGAGTGAGTGGGTTTGCAGCCACTCACTGGGATCCCCTGCACATGCTGGTGCTCGGCGCACCCTGCCTCCTGTGATGAGGTGGGAGTTGATGCCTGCTCCCTGCCTGGAGCCCCCGCTCCAGCTGAGAGACAGGGCACCTGGGCAACCATGGTGGGCCACATCACCCACAGCCCCGGGCGAGGGGCAACTGGATCGGCTCCCCAGGACTTGGAGGGAGAGTGCTTTTTCCTTCCAGGTGGTCTAAACGTTCTTAAAGAAGGAGTCCTCATTTTTTCTGCAAAAAAGGGGGCATCTGCAACAGAGACATGCCCCAGGCAGAGAGATCAGCCCGGAAAAGGGAGAGACTACTGGGCAGGAGCCCCAGGAGGGCGGGAGCCCCAGGAGGGCGGGGCTGGGGCTGCGCAAGATCCTAGCAGAAGCGCAGGGGCCGGCAGGTCTGACCCTACAGTTGTTTCTGTCGTTATTCCCGAAGCCGGGAGCCAGTCACTGAAATCACTCAGGCACATCTGTGTTTCTGAGAGCCTTCTCCCTGGGGTTGTAAGTGGGACGGGTACGGTATAAACACTGGGGGCTGTGACGGGAGAGGACTGTTTCCAGGAGGGATTGATTGGTGCACAGCTTCTAGGCGCCAGACGCTTGCCCCGTGCACTCTGCTACATCCCTGAGTAACAGTAGGTCTTTCTTCACCGCAGGTGCCCTTGCTCGTGTGAGTCAGTGACAAGATGCAGTTGTGGCAGAAAGACCCCCCAAGGGACGCCCGCAGCCACCACTGATGAGCGCCACGCCCAGGGGGCTTCAGGATTGGGCAGCTCCGCTGCCTCCAGGCCAAAACTCGCCTCTGACTTCCGCTCGAGTTATGGTTAAAACGGATGGGGGTGCTGCTCTGCCACATGGCTTGTGCCAAGGAAATGTATTTGCCTCTGATATTTAAAGTTGCCAATAAACTATTCTTGTTGGCAGGTTAATGGGACTGTAAACGCTGGGCCATCATGCTTAATTACATTGATGGACAGAGTGGAAAGAATCATGCCTTAGGCCGATTTTGAATCTTTGAGACTTTTACCACATGTAGACGGTTAAAACCATTTAGTTGTTGAAATCTTTCTGAATTCTAGGGAATGTATGTAAATGAAATAACCTGAATGTCATCTGCTACTTGATGCAAGAAGAAAGAGTTGAGAGGCTTTTTCAAATGTGACTTCACTGAGTAATGAAAGTATTATATTGTTATTCCTCCAACATTTGGGGTAAAAACCTCATGGAGGGCTGCAGACCGTGATCTGACCAAGTAAGCTATTCAAAGTCGACCACAGTCACCCGGAGTAACAATCAGGCAGATCTGAGTTCTCCCGAGGTGTCGGTGACGCGTTCAGAAGGACTTTGCAGTGGACCGCATGCCCATGTGGTGTGCTGTCCCCCTCCACCCCGCGCAGGCTGTGATGTGCTGGCGTCTCCCACGAGGGCTGAGCACGGAGCCCAGAGGCTGCCCTGGGAGCCTCAGAAATCCTCCCCAGGGCAGGAAGGAGGAGACTGGGCATCTGAAGGTCACTCCCGTCCGATCAGGATTGTGCTGGGAGTTCACACTGTGGGTGTGGTCTCCATGGTCTGTGCAGCAGAAGAGTGGCTTGCCCAGAATCACAGCACAGGGCACCAGTCTCCGGTATTCATCACAGATGGTCGACTATGGCTGTAGAGAAAGCTCTTTAAGAGATTAATAGAAATCAAGAGGAATTCCTGAAATAAAATTTCTGTCTTAATGAAGCAACAAATACGGCAAGATCGTTTGTATGTTTCAGTGATTTCAGATCAGGCATCTGGTAGGAAGGAACTGCTGTGTGTTGTCTGATGAAGGCCCCTCACCTTCCCTGGGCAGCGAGGGCCTCAGGCAGTCACTCTTACATCACACTGTCTCCGCTGTTGGTCTTCCAGTGCCACAAATAAAAGTGAATTGTAGCCCTTGTGTGGACTTCATGACTCCATTGGGTACCCTATCCCAGAGTAGAAAGGAGTGGTTGCTGTTGTTCATTCGCTCAGTTGTGTCTGATTCTTTGCAACCCCACAGACTGCAACACGCCAGTCTTTCCTGTCCTTCACTATCACCCAGAGCTTGCTCAAACTCTTGTCCATTGAGTTGGTGACATCCTCCAGAAAGGAGAGATTCATTTATGCAATGAGTCAGCCCTCTTCTAGACTCTGGGTTACAGCAGATGCAAAATAGACAAGAATCCCTGCCTTCGTGGAGGAGGCAGACCATAAACGAAATAAGCAAACAATATACCGAGTTCACTTAGATGCTGTTAAGTGATTAGGAGAAAAACATGGAAAGGGATGAAGCATACGCAGTGATGAAGAAAGGCCTCTTGCTGCAGTGACATCTGAGTAAACACCTGGAGGAAGAGAGCAAAGCAGTCCCTCTCTCGCTGGTGGGAGAAAGGGCAGGTGCAGAGGCCCTAAGGCAGGGTTTGCCGCAGTGTTGGAGGAATGGGTGCAGAGGGGTGCGATGCGAGGGTGGGGGCAGGGGGAATGTCATACAGTTTCCCCAGCTTCCGGCCCCTGGTCTTCACAAATTACTCCGTTCCCCACTTCTCAGGGAAGCCTTGCTGCCTGGTAGACTGGGGGAGTAGCAGACATGAGGATGGCTGAAGCACGCCCCGAGGACGGTAAAGGGACCCCGAGGGCACCCCCAGGTCATCCTGCTCACCGGATACTAACTTATCCTTTGTTGCATCAGCTTACATTTGGTACCCCATGAGGATGGCTGAAGCACGCCCCGAGGACAGTAAAGGGGCCCCGAGGGCACCCCCAGGTCATCCTGCTCACCTGATACTAACATATCCTTTGTTGCATGAGCTTACATTCCGTACCCACGCTGGGTTTGGGCTGTGGCATGGAGAATGGGACAGACGTCCGCGTTGTGCTTTCGCCTTCTTGTAGACTTTCCCAATTGTGTTTGGTGGTTTTCACTGGGGGTTAGGGACCATTTTCCAAATGAGGAAACTGAGTCCAGGAAGATTAAGCCTGATGATAAAGAGGCTGCATCACATTATCCTCATTCTTAAATCAGCGTGTTTGTGCCCTCTGTGCTTACTCCTAAGCCTGTAAGTACCCCTCTGCATGCCCCCGCCCCCACCTTCGAGGTCTCAACCTCAGCTCTCCTCCACGTGGAACCTCCTCCAGGGCCCTGATGCACTCATAGGGTGCATAGCCGGCCTCCCTTTCCCCTCCGGAATGCACTGCACCCCCACCTCCAACCCCACCAACTGGGAAGCTCAGCCCCCCACACCCTTACAGCGCCACTCCCCGTGTGTGCCCCTCGGCCAGGCCTCCTTGCCAGCCCTGCAAGCTCCCTTCCTCCGTTAACACTGCTCCTCCCCACACATCACTCCCCTCGTGCAGCCTCGCAGCCGCCTTTCCGCCCACAGCGCATCGGCCTGAGCACAGGAGGCAGATCTGAATGAGCTTCCAGGTCCAGTTTACACCCGTGAGCCCAGCAAGTTACTAACCGTGTCTCGTCTTTCTCTGCAAAGGTCCCAGCTTAGACCGTGGATGTGCCTCCCTCACTGTCAGCTGCACACAGGCGCTCAGTGAGAGAAAGAGCCTCAGGGGCAGCGAGACTCAAGTCTAGGTGGCCTGTGTTCAGTCTGGGGTTTTCCCATCTTCTCTCTGCCTTCTGTTGCAAGGAACTCAGAGGAAGGACCTGAGGGGCCACGATGGAAGCCCCCAGGGCTCCAGGAGGCCGAGAGGGTCTCAGAGGGGCCGACAGAAGGGCCTCCAGGGACGCCTGCCCACCCTCGGCTCTGGCCACAGCCTCGGGGGTCCCTGGAGTCGGCTGACTGCATCAGTGCTGAGAGTCCAGCTTTCCCCATCTTCCTGCATCGTTATTTCCTTGTTCCTGCGGCAGGCCCTCAGGGCAGAGAAGTGGCATTTTTCTTCCAGGTGTTTTTGGAACAGCTTCCTACTTACTAAGAAACTCATTCTTAAAGGGGATTCAGGGCAGGCTGAGTAATCTGACTCCTGCCCAGGCTTCAGGGGAACCCCAGGATGGATGGGGAACCCAGGAGCATGGGCTCGATCTTGTGACCGAATCTGGGTGGACCCTGCATTTCTGGACCTAGTCTCCTGCTCACGCCCTCCCTCTGCCCTGCTCAGCCTTTAGGCAGTGAGACAGATCACCCCAGGGAGAAAATTCCAGAAGGACCTGCTTAGTCAGAGTCTGATGGGCAAATGCCCAGCCAAGGGGAGGACGGGAGCTTTCCAAGGAGGCAGCTCAGAGCAGCTGGAAAGAAGGAGTGCCAGTGTGGGAGGCAGAAATTACTCTTGGGGGCAAGTCTGCGGGCAGAGGGGGTGGGTGGCCCAGCCCAGGCCTGAGGGCAGAAGACAGACAAGCTGGTAGCATCGAGGGAATCAGAGACTGGCTGAGAAGGGACCGGAGAGGAGGGTGATGTCACCCTCTTCGCTTCTTTGGAAACCTGTGAGTGGTAAGCGGGACTCAGAGAATGGCAGATGCAGCTAGCTCCCTGGTGAGCAATGGCATGACTTCATCAAAACGCTTCCTGGCATCAGGAATTAGCCCATGAGGGCACCCACAGACAGTGAGACCCAGAAAAGCTCAGAGAAGGCAGGGAGAGGACCCTGTCTCTGGAAGGTGACCTCTGGGAGTTCCTGGGTTCCCCCAGTCCACTCTGAGACGGGGTTTCCGACGTGCAGGAATGCTGTCTCCACAGCCCTGGAGACTGTGGCTCTGAGTCATCTGTCGCCAGAATGCTCTCCCATGGGAGACTCTGCCTAGTGAAGATGAGAAGAGGGGGGGCCCTGGTGTGGGGTGAGAAGGGAGCCCACGTGTCCAGCAAGTGCCCAGCAGAAATCCAGCTGCAGTGAGACTGGGCACAGAAATCTTCAGACTCATGGGACAAATTTATTACATGCTCCCTCATCCAGAGGAGGAAACTGGAGCATAGAAGAAATGTCATTTGCTGAGATGACACAGTAGGTGAGGGTCTGAGCAAGAGCTGAGGGTGTGTCCTGGGGACCAGGGCACTCCCCTGCTGCTCTCTGGGTCCCCAGGGGCCCATGGGCAAGAGGACCAGTTGTGGCCCCAAGGGGGCACAGCAGTGGACTTCCAGGTGGATTCCATCTGGAACATCTATCCAAGGACACAGACTTCCCAGACCATGGGCTCCTGGGGTCAACATGGCAGACGGTCCTGAGCTGGGAGGATTTATTTTGTCTTCTCCACTTCCTCATTTTATCAGATTTTCATTCTTAAGCAAATACTCATCTGATCATTTCAAAATCCGCATGGGCAGTTGCTGTCTATGACCCTGAGGCTGCCTAGGGTGGGACACAGTTTTTGGCTGAGTCATATCCAAGTGTTCCTGACTTCCCTAGTCCCTGGTTCCCATGATCCTGTAGTTTCCCAGTTAGGACTCTGGACTCCAGTCTGGCTCCCAACCCTGGAGGCCACCCTCTGAGCATCTCCCAGCAACTTCCCCATAGCAGCTCAGCTGTCAGCCCACAGTGGGCTCCTGCCAGAGAAGGGCAACCTTTATAGGATGATTTACCCCGGCAGAACACTGCTGGGGCGTCGGTGCCGAATAGCGTTAGCGATGGGAACTGCACAGCTGCCTACAGAGTGAACTTGCTACCCTCACAGCTGCTGTCTCGGGATTAAGTAGCTTTGGCATCTGGCCTGGCCTTGTAGACATTTCTCTGCTTTCAGATCCAACTCACAAAACAGGTTTTGGTAAGAAGCATGTGACAGGGTGTTTAGGATGTGACTCGAATCAGAAAGACTCAGATGTGAATCTTGGCTCTGTCACACTACCCCAGGCCACATGATGGGGACAGGCAGTTTCATCTCTGAGTTTCCTCATCTACAGCATCAGCAAAAGTAGTCTTGAGAACTAATGGGGATACACATGTATGTTAAGCTCGGAACTTGACACACAGGAAGCCCTCAGCAAAAGCTATTACAGTAGTGATGATTTTCCTTACTAATATGAAAGCTCATGTATTAGTTGTAACAGTTTTTTGATGGAGTCTTTAGGATTTTGTATGTATATAGAACCACATCATCTGCAAACAGTGAATTTTACTTCTTTGCCAATTTGGATCCCTTTCACTTCTATTTCTTGTCTGATTATTCTGCTAGGACTTTCAAAGCTGTGTTGTATGAAACTGGTGAGAGTGGGCATCCTTGTCTTGTTCCTGATCTTAGAGGAAATGCTTTCAGCTTTTCATTGTTGAGTATGATGTTGGCTGGCTATAGGTTTGTCATATATGACTTTTATTATGATGTATGTCCCCTCTATACTCACTTCATTGAGTTTTTAAATCAAAAATGAATGTTGAATTTTGTCAAAAGTATTTTCTGCATCTATTAACGTAATCATAATATTTTTATTCTTCCTTTGTGATGCATCACATTGACTGATCGGCAGATTTTGAACCATCCTTGCATCCACAGGATAAGACCCAACTGATCATGGTATATATTAATTTTGTTAATATGTTGGTGAGGGTTTTTGCATCTGTGTTTGTCAAGGGTGTTAGTGTATAATTTTTTTTTTTTCTTGCAGCATTCCTGTCTGATCCTTGCCAAGGTCTGAAGGGAGTGTGGATCTGAAAGACAAGCGCCATGCATTCCAGTCTCTGGCTGTGTCAGGCATGGCTGTGTGGCATCAAGCAAGTCGCCCTTTCACTGTGATCTGCAGTCTCTCTGTACAGGGAGGGACTTGGAGTAAGTGATTTATGGACAGCTGGTGTTCTGGAATGATGCTTCTCATGCAAAAAGATCTCTGTTGCTTTTGTCAGCCAATGTCCCAGGCAATAAGAAGTCTCACTCAAAGGAATGATTTATGGAAATTTTAATGCAAAGATTATTAACAAAGTAAGGGCAGGGTTTAAGGAAAGTAATAAGCTCAGAGCCAGCAACGGGGTGAATCCTTCCCATTCCTTAGTTTCTGAGGACAGGGGAAGGAGCAGCTACCACAAGCAGGCAAGAGTTCTAGATGTCACTGAAGGTGATGGACAGGAGATGTGACCTTGGAGAGAGAAACACAGCTCCTGCCAAACCATGCCTGGACTCTCTCTTCTGTACTCCTGTCTATCGAGCGCATCCCACAGTCCAAATCCAACCAGGGCTCACAGGCAAGGGAACTTGTCGATGCAATCCATGCCTACTCAGCCTCCAGGAGTGGAGAATAAGGTGGGGCGGGTGGCGGGGGGGAGTTCTGGAAGGGCAAACAGAATATCTATCCCAGTTCCTAATGTGGAAAAGGCAAAGAAAACAAAACCTCAGTACATCATCAAAACAGTGGTGTTTTAAAGAAGATGTGGCTTTGAATTAACAACACCAGTGAATATCTGAATTCAATTGGAATCTGTAGTTCTTCCAAGTGAAACAGGGTTTAATCTTTCTCTGTACCAACTGGAAGTTTGCCACCTCCTTTTTCCTCTTACGTTATCATTGAAGAGGAAATGTGTCTTCCTTTCTCTCATTTACCAAAAGTTAAAGTAACCATTCATTTATTTCCCTTCCTAAATAATGCAGGTGGCCAAGAAGTCCAGAGCTGCTCCAAGTTTATCTTGCAAACATGGCTGTGTGGCATCAAGCAAGTCGCCCTTTCACTGTGATCTGCAGTCTCTCTGTACAGGGAGGGACTTGGAGTAAGTGATTTATGGACAGCTGGTGTTCTGGAATGATGCTTCTCATGCAAAAAGATCTCTGTTGCTTTTGTCAGCCAATGTCCCAGGCAATAAGAAGTCTCACTCAAAGGAATGATTTATGGAAATTTTAATGCAAAGATTATTAACAAAGTAAGGGCAGGGTTTAAGGAAAGTAATAAGCTCAGAGCCAGCAATGGGGTGAATCCTTCCCATTCCTTAGTTTCTGAGGACAGGGGAAGGAGCAGCTACCACAAGCAGGCAAGAGTTCTAGATGTCACTGAAGGTGATGGACAGGAGATGTGACCTTGGAGAGAGAAACACAGCTCCTGCCAAACCATGCCTGGACTCTCTCTTCTGTACTCCTGTCTATCGAGCGCATCCCACAGTCCAAATCCAACCAGGGCTCACAGGCAAGGGAACTTGTCGATGCAATCCATGCCTACTCAGCCTCCAGGAGTGGAGAATAAGGTGGGGCGGGTGGCGGGGGGGAGTTCTGGAAGGGCAAACAGAATATCCATCCCAGTTCCTAATGTGGAAAAGGCAAAGAAAACAAAACCTCAGTACATCATCAAAACAGTGGTGTTTTAAAGAAGATGTGGCTTTGAATTAACAACACCAGTGAATATCTGAATTCAATTGGAATCTGTAGTTCTTCCAAGTGAAACAGGGTTTAATCTTTCTCTGTACCAACTGGAAGTTTGCCACCTCCTTTTTCTCTTACGTTATCATTGAAGAGGAAATGTGTCTTCCTTTCTCTCATTTACCAAAAGTTAAAGTAACCATTCATTTATTTCCCTTCCTAAATAATGCAGGTGGCCAAGAAGTCCAGAGCTGCTCCAAGTTTATCTTGCAATTAATAAGCTTGTGAAGATAAAAAGGTAGAATCTCCTGTGTTAATCATTGTTTCCGCAAACTACTTTATTCCCATCTCTTAAGGGCTTGAAATGAGCCAACTCCGTGTAAAAAAGAACTGCTTAAGAAATTGGACAATATTGACGATTTTCAGATTTCTTACAAAGTATAGTGATTCACGGAAAACGTGAAATGTCCAGGGACCCAAATGAGATAAGCCAGAAGGTGCCAGCAGCTTGAGCTAGGCACCAACAATTTCCAATTAGTAATTGCACGGCCATGAGACAGATGCACCAGCTTTAGAACTTCCAGGATGTTTAGAGACAGAGGAGGGAAGAGACCATGTCTTGAGTAGGATCAGACGTGAATGAGCATGAACAGGCTGTGCCCTTCCTCCTCCTCAAGCTGAACAAGCACCGAAGGCCATTATATGCTGAGCACTGGGCTACAGGCTGGAGAGCCAGTAATGTCCGCACCACGGTTCCTCCCGAGAGGGGCTCTGCCTTGTGGGGAGACGGAAGACAAGGGGAGGGATATATTTCAATGGGTGCAAGCAGAGCTGTGGATGCTTGGAATGTCAGTTCCAAACCGCAGCCAGAATGCCAAGAAAACTTCCTGGAGGAGGTGACATCTGCACTGTAGCCAAAGAATTGGGAGTCATTCTAGGCAGGGGAATCGTGCAGTCACACCAGAGCAAAGCAGAGCAGCAGCAAGTTTCAGAAAACAAGGCTTCCGAGTTGAATGCTTCAGCACTTTCTAAGCCACAAGTGGGGACTTCATCCTAAAGACCAAGGGGAGTCACTGAGGATCTTTAAGGAGGGAGTGGCAAGACCGACTTACAAGCACCGTTCTGTTGATGAGGCCTGGGAGGAGGAAGTGAAACCAGTAGGAAGCGAACACTCGCAACCCAAGCCAGCAAGGAGAGTGGGGGCAGCTAAGGAGGGTCTCCTGGCTACCCACAAGACCACACAGTTCCAGAAAGTGTCAGAAGCGGAAAATAGGCAAATGCTTGCCAGGACGCCCCATACCTGACTCGGAAATTACTCATATCAGCACCACAGATGTGGTGAACAGCAGGTGATAAACTGAGGACTCACAAGATTTCCCATCGTTCACAAGGAATCGGCACAGCACAGTGACTGGCTGCACTGTGCCTTCTATTATTGCAGGGGTTTTTAATTGTAATAAGAAGAGAATTTTTCTGCGTTCCCAGTGTACCAAAGGTAACAGGAATGGGCACCAGGCAGTGCAACTCCTTGTGTTACCTTTTGCCACCCGCCCATCACATGAGCCAGAAACCCAAGGGGCATCCGTCCTCTCCCGTATCCCCAGAGCCAATGCTTTGCTCTGCTTCTTTAAAACCAAGAAGAACCTTGTCCTGTCCGTTTTTTTCTCTTCCGCTGCCAGCTCTCTAAACATCCATTTGCAATTGGCTATGTTTCTGAATTTCTTCTTCTGTTTTCTTGTCTGTCTGCCCATGCATGAATAACAAAGTTTATGACACAGTTTTCAGTCTTACTAATTATTATTATGCTTTAATACATGAAAGAGTTAGTCCTCCAAAGTTGCTCTTTATAAATATCATTTAGCTCTTCATGCTAGCTCATTTAGGCTTCCAAATCAAATTTAAAACCAACTTGCTTAACTTTAGAAAAAAAATATGGTATTTTATTGAGATATCAATAAATTATAAATTAAATTTAAGAAAGTCAGCACAGTGCACATACAGTGATATTTATTTCTCCAAATTTGTTTTCGTTTTCCTCATGTGGATTTTGATTTTTTGGGTAGGTTTCAATTTAGTTCAGTTGCTTCGTCCTGTCTGACTTTTTGAGACCCCACAGACTACAGCATGCCAGGCTTCCCTGTCCATCACCAACTCCAGAGCTTACTCAAACTCATGTCCATAGAGTCGGTAATGCCATCCAACCATCTCATCCTCTGTTGTCCCCTTCTCCTCCTGCCTTCAATCTTTCTCAGCATCAGGGTCTTTTCCAATGAGTCAGTTCTTTGCATCAAGTGGCCAAAGTATTGGAGTTTCAGCTTCAGTATCAGTCCTGCCAATGAAGTTTCAGAACTGATTTCCTTTATGCTGGATTAGTTGGATGTCCTTGTAGTTAAAGGGACTCTCAAGAGTCTTCTCCAACACCACAGTTCAAAAGCATCAATTCTTCGGCGCTCAGCTTTCTTTATAGTCCAACTCTCACATACATGACCACAGGAAAAAACATAGCTTTGACTAGACAAACCTTTGTCAGCAAAGTAATGTCTCTGCTTTCTAATATGCTGTCTAGGTTGGTCATAGTTTTTCTTCCAAGAAGCAAGCGCTTTTTAGTTTCATGGCTGCAGTCACCATTGGGTAGGTCTATTCCTAGCTAGTGTATTACATTGCTGATGTTGTAACTGCATTTATTTGGTCTTTCATCATGTCTGCTAAAAGACTAGTTTGCATATGTGAGCATTATTGATCCTACCATATAAATCTTTCTATTTTGTGTAGTAGCATTTACCATCAGTCATTTTGGTTTTGCAGACATACATGTTACTCATAGGTCCCCTTCCAATTGTGCTTCTAACTGAATTGCTTTAGTGCCTCCAGTTCAATGTTAAATGATAGTAGAGATAGTAGGCATCCTTGCCTTTCTTGGTGGAAATGCCTCTAAAGTTCCCCCATGAAATAATAAACTGCCTTTTTAAAAAAGTTGAAGTACAGGGTTGTGCCAGTCTCTGACGTATAACAATGTGACTCGGTTATATAGTATACACATCCTTTTTTATGTTATTTTCCATTATAGTTTGTCCCAGGAGATTGGAGATAATTCCCTGTGCTATACAGTAGGATCTTGTTGTTTATCCATCCTACATATAATAGTTTGTATCCACCAACCCCAAATTCCTAGTCCATCCTGACCCCTCCACTCTCCTCCTTAGCAACCACGTCGGTTCTCTACATCCGTGAGTCTCTGTTTTGCAGACAGGTCATTTTGTGTCATATATTAGATTCCACATATAAGTGGTACTCGGCATTTGTCTCTCTCTCTGACATCCTTCCCTTGGTATGCGCATCTCCAGGTCCATCCGTGTGCTGCACATAGCATTATTTCCTTCTTTCTGTGGCTGCGTCACACCAACCCCAAATTCCTAGTCCATCCTGACCCCTCCACTCTCCTCCTTAGCAACCACGTTGGTTCTCTACATCCGTGAGTCTCTGTTTTGCAGACAGGCCATTTTGTGTCATATATTAGATTCCACATATAAGTGGTACTCGGCATTTGTCTCTCTCTCTGACATCCTTCCCTTGGTATGCGCATCTCCAGGTCCATCCGTGTGCTGCACATAGCATTATTTCCTTCTTTCTGTGGCTGCGTCATCTTCCGTTGTATATAGGCAAGCACATCTTTACGCACCCGTCTGTTGAAGGGCATTTAGGCCGCTCCCGTGTCTTTGCTGCTGTGAACGCAGAGGTGCGCATATCCCTTTGAATCACAAGTCTGTCTGAGTGTACGTCTGGGAGTGGGACGGCCGGATCATATGGCAGCTCTAGTTTTCATATTCTGAGGAAACTCCGCACTGTTCTAGTGGCGGCACCAATTTACACTCCCCTCAACAGGGCAGGACAGCTCCCTGTTCTCTACACCCTCTCCAGCATTTATTATCTGTAGACTTTTTAACTGTTGCCACTGAGACCAGCGTGAGGTGGTACCTTGCAGTTTTGATTTTCATTTCTCTAATTATTAGTGATGTTGAGCATCTTTTCACATGCCTACTTGCCATTTGTATGTAAGAATCTGCTTTTGATATGAGTTATTATTCTGTTTTAAGTCACAAATGGGTATAGAATTGTGTTAAATACCTTTTTGGCATCTATCAAGATAGTAGGATTTTTCTCTTTAACAATATTAACATACTGAGTTATATTAATAGGGTCCTTGGTATTGAATCACTTTTGTATTTCTGAAATATGTGCCATTTGGTCACAGTGAATTCATATTTACATGAGCTATTGGATTCTATTTACCATTACTTTATTTGATACTTTTGCATTGAAATTCACATGTGAGATTAGGTTGTAATTTCTTTTTCATATCGTATTTGTCCAGGTTTGGATTCCATATCATCCTTGCTTCATGTCCTTCCTGCTTAACACTCTGGAATAATTTAGGTAGCACTGCAGTTATCTGATTTTTAATGATTTTGCAGAATTTTCCTCAGAAACCACTGGTCGTGGTACTTCAAGAAGAATTTGTTCTTTAAGGAAAAATTTTCACTACTTTCTCTGTTTCTTCTATGAAAAATGGTCTGATTATCCTATATCAGGTCTGGTATATTATATTTCCTAAGAAGTTACCCATTTATTATAGTTGTCAAGCTTACTTGCAGAAGATTCTGATTAAAGGTGTGATTTCTATTTCCTCTCTTTTGATAACAATTTTCTTGTTGTCACCTTTTATTTTGTGTACTTGTGCTTTTTCTCCTTCTTCATTTATTTCATTAAGCTGGCTGCTGCTGCTGCTGCTGCTAAGTCACTTCAGTCGTGTCCAACTCTTTGGGACCCCGTGGACTGCAGCCCACCAGGCTGCCCCGCCCATGGGATTTCCCAGGCAGGAGTACTGGAGTGGGCTGCCATTGCCTTCTCCGATTAAGCTGGCTGGGGCTCGTCAGTTTTGTTGCTATTCTTTTCAAAGGGCAAGCGTTATGTTTTTCTCATTCAATTCTGCTGTGGACCTTATTTCCAAATCTTTAATTTCTGCTTTACTGTCATTGATTGCTTCTTTATTTCCATTTATTTTGTTGTTCTTTCTAGTTTTTTCAATGGCCAAGTATTCCTGCATTTTCTTTTTTATTTTCTTTATAAAGAGTATTTGCTGCTATAAATTTTAGACTCTGATGCGTTTCTATTATTGTGATTTTCTAGAAATTCTGAAACTTAGTTTATTATTTCTCCTTTGAGCCAAGAACTGTTCGATAGCCAATGGCTGCTTAGTGAAATGACCCCTGGCAGGAGAAAACAGGTACATGAGTCTTGTAGTTGCCCTGGCTTACTGCCTTGACCTGCTTTCCATATTGTGGGAGGACTTTTAAAACTGTGTTGTTTATTTTTATGTTATTGTATTATGGTTATAAGTCTCATTCATATTACTTTATTTTGGGGAGCTACTGAAGATGTTTTTGCATGTCCTAAAATATGGGCAGTTTTTAAGTTCTACTTGTACTTGAAAAGGGGGCATATTCCCTGCGGTTTGATTTTATAGCCCTGTGTGTCTCTCTGAAACTTACCCTCTGAGTTTGCCGCCTGGGCAGTTTCTGTTCTTCTTATCTGTTTGTCTGCTTGGCCTTTCTTCAACTGAGAAAAACCTTCCTGTTATGAATGCACTGTGGCCTCTTTCTCCTCTGGTTTCTGCTTCATAAAAGTTCCTGCTCAGATGTCGAGTGTGTTCATAACTGTTCTACCTTCTTTACAGATTTTAATCATTGCATTAGTAATGTTAAATTGGTTGTGTCTTGGTTTGTTTGGGGAGCCGGGATTCTCCCTGTTCTCTCTCTCTTTTTTAATGCTTTGATGAAGGAGAGTATTTGTTTATTTATTTTTGGCTACACTGTGCGGTATGTGGAATCTTGCTTCTCCAGTCAAGGACTGAACCCATGCATTGGGAGCACAGAGTCTTAACCACTGGACGACCAGGGAAGCGCTAGTTCCGCCTTTTCTGATTGCCTCTTCATCTGGGCTCCCTTGCAGTAAATTCTGAGATAAGGGTTCAGGTGTAAGTGGTCTGTTTGAGTGAAGAAAACTCGTGGAGGTGGGCAGGGTGGATGGACAGCCCGCGAGGCATGGTTAAGCCCTTTCCTCTCCTGCCTCCGCAGCTTTATTCCCCTTGGCAGCCCCACTTGTCAGTGCCTCAGGGTCATCCCCTCCAAGTAAAGAGGGTGCTGGCAAACACATACACCAGTTCCCATCACGGATCGATTGAGGACGCATCCCAGATGGTGTTAATCCTCCAGCACTCTGGTCTGCCACAAGAGGAACGAAGACTCTGAATCCAGAGGAAGCCACCGTGCAAAGAAAATGATACAGCAGCAGCTGAAACTGTGGCTGGGGAGCAGTGATGTGCAAAGACTGAGAGATGGGGAGAGGACCCACCATGGCTGCTCCCACCATCGAGACCCTAAGCCCTGCTTCCTTGCTATTTGTATTGAGTTGGCATATCAGTTGGCAAATCTGTAACCTTGATTTTGAAGTCTCTGAATCTCTTTATTCAACTTATGTCTAATAAACAGCAGAGAGTTGGATTTTGCTCTGTTAGTCCACGCAATAATCTTTTGCTGTTGTTGTGTGAGTTAAACCAAGGTACCTTTACTAATTTAACCAAAATGCCTAGCCCATTATATCACTTACATTATATTTCAGTATGTAAGTGTTTTATATATAGTCAAAATGAAGCTGTAGGATATAGATCCCTAGCTCAGTCAGTAAAGAATCCACCTGTAATGCAGGAGACCTGGGTTCAGTTCTTGGGTTGGGAAAATCCTCTGGAGAAGGAAATGACAACCCACTCCAATATTTTTGCCCAGGACGTTCCATGGAGAGAAGAGCCTGGCAGGTGTGGGGTCGCAAGAGTCAGACATGACTGAGCAACAAAACCACCACCAAATAGATTTACCCTCATGCTAGAAACAACCAAAAAACAGAACAGAACATCAGGTAATCGGGTGAGCCATCACAGAAAGAAAATAAGGAGGTAAGCCCTGTACCAGACGGGCTTCCGGCGTTAGGAGGGTTTCCAGAGCAGGGTGCGTGGGTGGGGCCCAGGCAGAACCTGTGTCTCCTTGAGCAGAGCAGGTACAGCAGGAGGCAAGGAAGCAGGGCGGGGAGTTCACAGAAAGGGGCTTGGAAGGGGGGCTGCACAGGGGGCATGCCAGAATCTGAAGAGCACCCCCCTTGAATATTTAACCGAGTGCTGATCGATGAATGTACGTAGTGAGTTACCAGTGGCAGAAGCACAAACCATCCCGAAGGAATGGAGGGAGCCACAGCTGACACTCACACAAAGTTGGGAATGACTCATCCCATCACAGGCTAGACTTTCTGTCTCACGAGACGCTGGACCGCGTACACAGAAGGGCCTTGGTTCATCATTGCTCTAGGAATGTCAAACAAATTCATTTGACATGGATCATCAAGCCAAAGTAAGATTCTGATGGTAAGTTTTGTGTAGCAAACAATTTCAGTTCAGTCGCTCAGTTGTGTCCAACTCTTTGCGAACCCATGAATCGCAGCACGCCAGGCCTCCCTGTCCATCACCAACTCCCGGAGTTCACTCAGACTCATGTCCATTGAGTCAGTGATGCCATCCAGCCATCTCATCCTCTGTCGTCCCCTTCTCCCCCTGTCTCTAATCTCTCCCAGCATCAGAGTCTTTTCCAATGAGTCATCTCTTCGCATGAGGTCACCAAAGTACTGGAGTTTCAGCTTTAGCATCATTCTTTCCAAAGAAATCCCAGGGCTGATCTCCTTAGATGCTGTAAAAAGACACAGTTCAACTGAGTAAATTTCAAAGATCCAACTGGCTTTATTCAGTGATTCATGAGTTAGGCCAATATTAGGAGTTCTGAGGCACTGTATAGAAAGAAAGCTGCTGACAGGCAGAAGGTGGCATGACAAGGAAGTGACTAGCAGAGAGTAGACCCTTTGTGGCAAGGTCACCTTCCCCTAGGGGACCTCCAGTGTCTAGTAGGCAGATAACCTCACCTGTGATGACCAAGTGATTCCAGATGGACTGCTTTAAGATTCTCCTCCTGGGACTGTAATAAAGTTAGTTATTAAGTAGTTTGGTGATATTTGCTTAGCACAAATAACTCCATTTGGAAGCTGTTGTCTCTTTCTAAACAATTCTCCCCTTTTGATGAGACTTTTAGTTTAACTGAGAAATGTGATAAAAAAAATTTTTTAATTTATTTAATTGGAGGCTAATTGCTTTACAATATTGTAGTGGTTTTGCCATATGTTGACATGAATCAGCCATGGGTATACATATGTTCCCCATCCCGAACACCCCTCTCACCTCTCTCCCCATCCCATCCCTCAGGGTCATCCCAGTGCACCAGCCCTGAGCACCCTGTCTTATACATCGAACCTGGACTGGCGATCTATTTCACATGTTGTAATATACATGTTTCAATGCTATTTTCTCAAATAATCCCATCCTCGCCTTTTCCCACAAAGTCCAAAAGACTGTTCTATACATCTGTGTCTCTTTTGCTATCTCACATACAGGGTCATCAGTACCATCTTTCTAAATTCCATATATATGCGTTAGTGTACTGTATTGCTATTTTTTGTTCTGACTTACTTCACTCTGTATAATAGGCTCCAGTTTCATCCACCTCATTAGAACTGATTCAAATGTTTTCTTTTTAATGGCTGAGTAATACTCCATTGTGTATATGTACCACCACTTTCTTATCCATTCATCTGCTGATGGACATTTAGGTTGCTCCCATGTCCTGGCTATTATAAACAGTGCTGCGATGAACACTGGGGTACATGTGTCTCTTTCAATTCTGGTTTCCTCAGTGTGTATGCCCAGCAGTGGGATTGCTGGGTCATAAGGCAGTTCTATTTCCAGTTTTTTTAAGGAATGCCCACACTCTTCTCCATAGTGGCTGTACTAGTTTTCGTTCCCACCAACAATGTAAGAGGGTTCCCTTTTCTCCACAACCTCTCCAGCATTTATTGCTTGTAGACTTTTGGATAGCAGCCTTTCTAACTGGCATGAGATGGTACCTCATTGTGGTTTTGATTTGCATTTCTCTGATAATGAGTAATGTTAAACATCTTTTAATGTGTTTGTTAACCATCTGGATGTCTTCTTTGGAGAAATGTGTTTAGTTCTTTGGCCCTTTTTGATTGGGTCATTTATTTTTCTGGAATTGAGCTGCAGGAGTTGCTTGTATATTTTTGAGATTAATTCTTTGTCAGTTGCTTCATTTGTTATTAATTTCTCCCATTCTGAAGACTGTCTTTTTATCTTGCCTACAGTTTCCTTCATTATGCAAAAGCTTTTAAGTTTAATTAGGTCCCATTTGTTTATTTTTGCTTTTATTTCCATTACTCTGGGAGATGGATCATAGAGGATCCTGCTGTGATTTATGTCAGAGAGTGTTTTGCCTATGTTTTCCTCTAGGAATTTTATAGTTTCTGTCTAACATTTAGATCTTTAATCCATTTTGAGTTTATTTTTGTGTATGGTGTTAGAAAGTGTTCTAATTCCATTCTTTTACAAGTGGCTGACCAATTTTCCCAACACTAATTTTTAAAGAGATTGTCTTTTCTCCATTGTATATTCTTGCCTCCTTTGTCAAACATAAGGTGTCTATAGGTGCATGGATTTATCTCTGGGCTTTCTATTTTGTTCCATTGATCTATATTTCTGTCTTTGTGCCAGTACCATACTGTCTTGATGACTGTGGCTTTGTAGTAGAGCCTGAGGTCAAGCAGGTTAATTCCTCTAGTTCCATTCTTCTTTAGATTGCTTTGGGTATTTGAGGTTTTTTGTATTTCCATACAAATTGTGAAATTATTTGTTCTAGTTCTCTGAAAAATACCGTTGGTAGCTTGATAGGGATTGCATTGACATCCGTGTCACCTCCAGATTTTCTTCTGAAGTCTTTACAGGTTTTGCTGATCTTTGTGTGGGGGTCACAGGTCATGATTGATTTTTTTGCTGAGTCACTGTGGTTTTCATAGGTCTCAAATTCAGATTTACACTTTTTTCTTTTTAATTGGTCATTCTGTTCATTCATTTTCTGATGCTCCAGACTTAGAGAGGTTATTTATTTGGTGGTTGATAGCTACAGCGCAGCACTGGAAGCTTTTGAGAGAATACAGTGCACCAGAGAGACGTCTGTGATTATTATAAGCAAGATAATGTCCGCGGTGTAGTTTGGAGCCATGGCCCTAAGACCAAAGCCAATCAAATCACGGAAGTCAAAGAAAGGCCCGCCGAAGGGTGCTCTTTCTTCAGCCAAGCAGCTTGTTCAGTGGTCTTACGAGGCTGAGCCTCAACTTCCCCAGAAGTATCAATCCAAGTGCACAGGTGGTAACTGGCCACAGCACAGACACCTCCTTCGTCAGTTAAAAGATAGTTAAAAGATAACCGGGACTGTCCTACGACCAGAACAATCTTGGCAGGGAGTAAAGAATCTTTGTTGGCAGATTCTGCAGTATCTTCAAGAGTTAAGAAGAGGTTCTTAATCTTACTCCCAGCACTGACCCCGAGCCAGGGAGGTGGGGACCTGCGGGAGGAAGCAAACTCTGCACCATGAAGACCCCTGAGCAGGTCCTGTCTGAACGAGCAATATAGATCCAGGGGAGCTGACCAATGAGGCATCTCACCTTGAGAGTGGACAGTTAGGGGTGCAGTCAGGGCCTGGTCAGGTAGCAACAACTAGGCACTCGTAGGCCTAATGGGGAATGAGAACCACCATAGACAAAGACAAATCCTGTCTGGGCACAAACTGCTTGCGACCTTGCCTGATGATTGCAAGTGAAAGGGACAGTGATAATTCCAAGTGACATTTGCAAAGAATTGGGTCAGGCTGAATTTTCCCAGCGAAGTGGATGCGTCCATCACTGAAGATTGTGGAAGGTATACCCCAAGTGGAAAACACATTTTCTAGCGATTTCTTTGCCACTGTGAGAGCCTCAGCCTTGCAGCAGGGGAAGACTGCAACTGATCTGGAAGACGTACACACAACAAGAGCATACTGACAACCATTCCTGAGTGGCATTTGAGTGAATCCCGCTGCAGGTGCTGTCAGGTCTAGAGGGAGGAGGCCTGAGGCCTCTGGGGACAAAAATAGATTTTCCAGGATTATGGGCCCGACAGGTCAGACATCAGTAGTAAATTCCTTTTGCAATGTTATAGAAGTCCCCCCACCAATGTTTATTCATAATTTAAGTCATCTTAATTGTACCATCTCCTTCATGGATCACAGCCTTGTCAGGGCGAAGGGGCTTGCATAACCCAATTAAGCCAGGAGCCATGCCACGCAGGGCCACCCAAAACAGACAGGTCATAGTGAAGAGTTCTGACAAAATGTGGTCCACTGGAGAAGGAGATGACAAACCACTCCAGTATCCTTGCCATCAGAGCCCCATAAACAATAAGAAAAGGCAAAAAAAAAGTGACACTGGAATAAGAGCCCCCAGGTCAGAAAGTGTCCAGTATACTACTGGGGAAAAGCAGAGGGCAATTACTAATAGCTCCCGGATTCGATCCCTGGGTCGGGAAGATCCCCTGGAGAAGGAAATGGCAATCCACTCCAGTATTCTTGCCTGGAGAATCCCGTGGACAGAGAAGCCTAGTAGGTTACAGTCCACAGGGTCGCAAGGAGTCCGACAAGACTGAGCAACTTCACCTTCACCAGAAAGAATGAAGAGGCTGGGCCAAAGTGGAAAGGACACTAGGTTATGGCTGTCTGCCGGTGAAAGTAAAGCCTGAGGCTGTATGGAACAATATTGCGCAGGGACCTGAAATGTTAGGTCCATGAATCAAGGTAAATTGGGCGTGGTCAAGCAGGAGATGGCAAGAGTAAGCGTCGACATCTTAAAAATCATTGAACTGAAATGGATGGGAATGTGCAAATTTAATTCAGATGACCATTATATCTACTACTGTGGGCAAGGAGACCTTAGAAGAAATGGAGTAGCCCTCATAGTCAACAAAAGAGTCCAAAATGCAATATTTGGGTGTAACCTCAAAGATGATAGAATGATCTCCGTTCATTTCCAAGGCAAAACATCACAGCAGTCCAAGTCTCTGCCTCAACTGCTAATGCCAAAGGAGCTGAAGTTGACCAGATATATGAAGAGCTACCAGACCTTCCAGAATCAACACCAAAAAAGATGTTCTCTTCATCATAGGGGATTGAAATGCTTAAGTAAGAAGTCAAGAGATATCTGGAGTAAAACGTAAGTTTGGCCTTGGAGTACAAAGTGAAGTAGGGCAAAGGCTAACAGAGTTTTGTTAAGAGAACTCATTGGTCATGGCAAATACTGCCTTCCAACAACACAAGAGATGACTATACGCATGGCCATCACCAGATGGTTAATACCAAAATCAGATCGAGTGTATTCTTTGAAGATGGAAAATCTCTATACAGTCAGCAAAAACAAGACCTGGAGCTGACTATGGCTCCAATCACGAGCTCCTTATTGCAAAATTCAGGCTTAACTTGAAGGTGGTAGGGAAAATCACTAGATCATTTAGCTATGATTATACAGTGGAGGTAACATGATGAATAGATTTAACAGATTAGATCTAATAGACAGACAGAGTGCCTGAAGAACTATGGGCAGAAGTTCATAACATTTTACAGGAAGCAGACCAAAACCATCCCAAAGAAAAAGAAATGCAAGGAGGCAAAGTGATTGTCTGAGGAGGCTTTACAAATAGTTGAGAAAAGAAGTGAAGTAAAAGGCACAGGAGAAAGGGAAAGACATGAAAAACTGAATGCAGAGTTCCAGAGAAGAGCAAGGAGAGATAAGAAGGCTTTCTTAAATGAACAATGCAAAGAAATAGAGGAAAACAATAGAATGGGAAGGACTAGAGATCTCTTCAAGAAAATTGGAGATATCACGGGAAAATTTCATTCAAGGATGGGCACAATAAAGGACAGAAATGGTAAGGACCTAACAGAAGCAGAAGAGATTAAGAAGAGCTGGCAAGAATAGACAGAACTATACAAAAAAAGGTCTTAAAACCCAGGTAACCATGATGGTGTGATCACTCCCCTAGAGTCAGACATCCTGGAGTCTGAAGTCAAGTGCGCCTTAGGAAGCATTACTATGAACAAATCTAGAGGAGGTGATAGATCTCAAGCTGAGTATTTCAAATTCTAAAAGGTGATACTGTTAAAGAGCTTCATTCAATATGCCGGTAAATTTGGAACACTCAGCAGTGGCCACAAGACAGGAAAAGATCAGTCTTCATCCCAGTTTCAAAGAAGGGCAATGTTAAAGCATGCTCAACCTACTGAGCAATTGTGCTCACTTCCCGTCCTAGAGAGGTTACACTCAAAATCCGTCAAGCTAAGCTTCAGCAGTACTTGAATTGAGAACTTCCTGATATATAAGCTGGGTTTAGGAAAGGAAGAGGAACCAAAGATCAAATTGCCAACATTCACTGGATCATAGAGAAAGCAAGAGAATTGCAGAAAAACATCTGCTTCATTGGCAATGCTAAAACCTTTGACTGTTTGGATCACAACAAACTGTTGAAAATTCTTAAAAGATAGGAATACCAGAACATTTTACCCATCTCCTGAGAAACCTGTATGTCAGTTAAGAAGCAACAGAATCAGACATGGAACAACAGGCTGGTTCAAAATTGGAATAGGAATACGACAAGGCTGTGTATTGTCACTCTGTTTATTTAACTTCTATGCAGAGTACATCATGCAAAATGCTGGGCTGGGTGAATCACCAACTGATATCAAGATTGCCAGGAGAAATATCAATAACCTCAGATATGTTGGTGATACCACTCTAACAGCAGAAAGTGAAGAGGAACTAAGGTGCCTCTTGATTAGGGTGAAAGGGGAAAGTGAAAAAGCTGGCTTGAAACTCAACATTCAAAAAAACTAAGATCATGGCATCCAGTCCCATCACTTCATGGCAAATAGAAGGGGAAAAGGAGGCAGTGACAAATTTTACTTTCCTGGGCTCCAAAATCACTGTGGATGGTGACTGCAGCCATGAAGTTAAAAGACACTTGCTTCTTGGAAAGAAAGCTATGACAAACCTGGACAGCATATTAAAAAGCAGAGACACCACTTTGCCAACAAAGTTCTGTAGAGTCAAAGCTATGGTTTCTCCAGTACGCAATGTATCAGTGAGAGCTGGACCATAAAAAAGATTGAGAGCCAATGAATTGGTGCTTTCAAATTGTATTGCTTAGAGAAGATTCTGAGAGTCTCTTGGACAGCAAGGAGATCAAATTACAAATCCTATAGGAAATCAACCCTTAATATTCATTGGAAGGAATGCTTATTCTGCTGATGAAGCTGAAGCGCCAACCCTTTGGCCACCTGTTGCAAAGAGCCAACTCATTGGAAAAGACCCTGATGCTGGGAAAGTTTGAAGGCAAAAGGAGAAGAGAGTGGCAGAGGATGAGAGGGTTAGATAACATCACTGACTTAATGGACATGAATCTGAGCAAACTCCAGGAGACCATAAATGAGAGGGGAGCCTGGCATACTGCAGTCCATGGCATCACAGAGTCGGACATGACTTAATGACTGAACAGAAGCAATGGCACCTTGGTGGGTGAAGGAAGGCAAACATTGTTAACAGTGGGGTTTACCAGGAAGCTGGTAGGAATCAAGTGGCTTAAGTTTCCCACAGCACTGACTGTCCATTGAACTGACAGCCATTGCTGGTCCATCTGAATTTCTCTGGCTCAGGCACAGACTACTGCCATGTTACAAGGATATAAGAAAAGCAAAAGTCTGGCATCAAGGGGTCCTCTTTTGCAGAGATGAAATGGACTTCATCCACCCGGGCCACCACATTTACAGATTCTGTTGCTGCTGCCTTTGCATGAAGGTCAGTCAGAGTGATGCCCTCATAGTCAAGTTCAGTCTTGTTTAGTTGGAGCCTCAGTTTCAATAAAAGCAATTTCAGAAGATAAAAGAAGAGTAGGAAGAAGGTCATTTGCCTGCTGCCTGTTTTTCACTGTGGTCTCGGAGATGAAAGAAAAACTCTTTACTTTTGTAACGTCCTCAAATCATGGATAACCCTAAAGGCATACAGGCTCATTGTAAACATTGTCCTGCAAACTGGCAGCTTAGAGAAGGGCATGCATCTCTGCTCCTTGGGCTGACTGAACTTGTGGGAGATTTCCCCTTTCAAGCAGTGCATGTCGGGTAATAACAGTTTAACCAACTTGGAAATTCCCTTTCCCATTTTTACCATCTGATTCATCAACAGACACAATTAAATCAGGATTAGTCTCACAAATCAGGACCTGGGGTCTGAAAATGGGGCATTATCTCACAGTCCTGATGCTCACCTTCATCTGGGAGAGACAGTGATACAGCAGGGCTAAGAATGGTGCAACAGTTCAGATGCAGATTAGGTAGTGAAAGCAGAAAGGTCTCATAGGAAGTTAACCTGCTGGCAGAGAAACGTTGAGTCAACTCATTATTCAGGAGACTGTGGACAGCATGTGGAGTTTGTAAATCAACGTCATTTCTTAAGATCCAGTCCTCTGATGCTTCTCCTAACTGTTACGGCACCTTGAGTCAGATCGACAGGCATGAGCAACCGAATCCAGCTGTGTGCAGTAATAGGCAAAGGGCTGTGTTCATTGCCACTGTCCTGTGTGAACATCCCCAAGGGCTCAGTTATCTCTTTTATAACTTATTAAGGTGAACAGCAGGCTTTGCTGGTGGCGCAGTGGTAAAGAATCTGCCTGCCAATGCAGGATGTGAGTTTCATCCTTGGGTCCAGAAGATCCCCTAGAGGAGGAGATGGCAACTCCCTCCAGTATTCTTGCTGAATCCCATGGACAGAGGAGCCTGGTGGATTACAGTCCCTGGGGTGAACAGTTGTGAATATCTGGGTAGTGCTAGAGCAGGTGACTCTTATCCTGCAGCTCAAGATTATCTTTCCAAGGTGAGTCCATAGGGAAAATTAGGAACCCACAGTCTCCAATAGCCAGGCAGGCTTGGGAAGCCATGAAGATCTCACTGAGTTGTGGCATACAGCCTCTTGGATTAGTGTCATTCTGTTTGGAGATGACTCATTCCTTCAGCAGTTAGATGATAACTGAGCTAATGAAGACTGTCTAGAGATCATTGTAATTTTTCCTTTGAGATTTTATGTCCTTTTCCAGCTAACTGTCTCAGCAAATACATGCAATTCATGAATGGGCATCTCTGCACATAGCAGAGGTCATCCACGTGCTCTAGAGGATTGATGTCCTGGGATCTGGAGGCTGCTTACATCCCAGTGGGACACTTGGGAGAAATAAGCAGAGGCCTTGGTGAACCTCTGAAGCATAACTCTCTATGCACAATGTTGATTATTCCAAGTGCAAGCAAACAGACCTTGGCTGTCAGGACCTACAGGGATGCTCAGGAAGACTGAACAAAGGTCCACAGCAGGAAACCATTCTGATTCTGGTGGAACTGGTGACAAAGAGTGTTTGGTTCCGAACAACTGGGCAATGGGGAAGAACTACCTTGTTAATAGATTCTGCCTTGGTGGCTCAGACAGAGAATCTGTGTGCCATGCACAAGACCCAGGTTCGATCCCTGGGTCAGGAAGATCCCCTGGAGAAGGGAGTGGCAACCCACTCAGTATTCTTGCCTAGAGAATTCCATGGACAGAGGAGTCTGGCAGGCTACAGTCCACGGGTAGCAATAAATTGGACATGACTGAGCAAGTAGCTCTTTCTTTTTTTCCTTAAAAGATTTCAAATCCTGGACAATTCACTATCCCCTCCCATAAGGGGCCCAGATGGGCCAGGTCAGTGTGTCGCAGGGACTGATGCAAGGGAAGATCCGCCCGTGGGTGACTTACGCTTCTGCTCTTGGGGTGAGGTCTTGTGTGGCTTTGGGTTTTAGCAGCTGTTGAAGCAGTTGGGAAGAGGTTTAGTTGTGTCTAACGGAATATTTATAGGCTCTACACTTTTTATTCTCTCAGTGTTAGTAGCCTGCAGAAGCTGTGGTTAAATTAGGGATCTTCTGGAATTCTTGCTCTTCTATATCAAGGACAGTTGAAAGGAATATAGGAGGTCAGGTTCAGGTTGGTCAGGATATTCTAGTTTGGAAAGGAGATTTCTGTTTAATGAACTCACTGGGGCTGTGTCACAGAGCAAAAGAGAACTCTTTTCATTGACAGGTCCCAGAGCCATTTGTACTGGTTCAGATAGAAACTCCCTCTGAATTTTCTTACCCCACTATGGAAACTTCTTTTTCACTCTGAGGAGTTTGCTCTATGAGAGTGAGGTTTAAAGTAGAGAGTGTAGCTCCAGTATCTACTAAAATTTGGGAAGATTCTCTGTTGACTTTAATTTTAGTTCCCCCTTGACTGTTCAAGGGCCTCTCTGGTAGCTGTTTACAGGACAGGCCATCAGAGTCTCAAGAGTTCTGAGACGGGCCCATATGGGGCCTCTTTCAGGGGCAGATATGGGGCATTTGAGATGGTGTGGAAGGATCTGCATAAGAACTCTCAGGACAATCTTTTTTCCAGCGTCCCAGTGGATTACAAATGAGATAGCAACTCTTGAACAAGCGCCTTGATGATGGACCCCCAAGGACAGTATAACACATCCAGTGTTATTTTAGATGCCAGGCCTTGGAGCTGTTGGAGCTGTGAAATTAGCAACTTGCCAGATTTTTGATTATGGTCTTTCTCCAAAGTTCTTTCAAAGTGCTTAGCTGTGGTCACGAGTTCAGTCAGACTGGTGGCTTCTCATCCTGTTTTCTGCCTTTTGACAATCCACTAATCTCAGGAGATAATCCAGTTACAAATAAGACTACTGGAGCAGGCTGGGTAACTTCATCTACTGTATGAAACCCAGGATGCCTTAGGAAGAGCCCTTCCAGGTGGACTTTTAACATAGTAAGTCTAACACAGACTCATCTATATATATAGAGGAACCTGTATGCAGGTCAGGAAGCAACAGTTAGAACAGTTAGAACTGGACATAGAAAACCAGACTTGTTCCAAATTGGGAAAGGAGTACGTCAAGGCTCTATATTGTCACCCCTGCTTATTTGAATTATATATATATATTGGCATGCTTGAGTCATAAACCAATCACGGCAGGCAGGGAAAACTAAGAATGGATTTGAAAAGTGGTTGCTATTTGTGGTGAGCTTTCCCAGTCCATAAGGGATGGCATGTTGAACACAGGTGTTAATCCTCCAGTGTTATCCTCAGGATTGTTCCATTCTGCTTCCTGTACCCATCTTGGGACTTCCTCAAAACACACCAGCATGGGCATAAGCTGATAAAGGCAGTCCAAGGTCATAGACTCTGTTAAGAATTCTAAATTCTTCAGAAAACTTTAGTGGATCCTCTTTGGGCTTAGAAATTTCCCATAGTTTTGTCTTTGACAGAGGAATGAAAGATAGTTGAGGAGGATTTCCTGCAGCCTCAGCTGGTTGTTAATAGTCTCTTCAGAGTGGAAAGGCAGTCTAGATAGAGAGGTATGCAATGTGAGTATTCAGGCACCTTTCCGTTTCTCCCTCCCTTTTTTTGAGAAAGGTACACCCTTTCTCAGTGCAGAGTTCCAGAGAAAAGCAGGAGAGACAAGAAGACTTTCTTCAATGCACAGTGCAAAGAAATAGAGGAAAACAACAGAAACGGAAAGACTAGAGATCTCTTCAAGCAAGTCAGAGATATCAAAGGGATATTTCATCCAAAGATAGCACAATAAAGGACAGAAATGGTGAGGACCTGGTAGAAGCAGAAGAGAGCAAGAAGAGGTGGAAAAAATACACAGAAGAACTGTGCAAAAAAGATCTTAATGACCTGGATAACCATGATGGTATAGTCTCTCACTCAGAGCCAGACATTCTGGAGTGTGAAGTCAAGTGGACCTTAGGAAACAGTGCCACCAATAAAGCTAGTGGAGGTGATGGAATTCCAGCAGAGCTATTTAAAACCCTAAAAGATTAATCTATTAAAGTGCTGCACTCAGTATGTCAGCAAATTTGGAAAACACAGCAGTGGCCACAGCACTGGAAAAGGCCAATCCTCCCCCCAATTCCCAAGAAGGGCAGTGCTAAAGAGTGTCCAGACCACTAGGCAGCTGCACTCATCTCCCGTGCTAGTAAGGTCGTGCTCAAAATCCTCCAAGCCAGGCTTCCGCATTAGGTGAACCGAGAAATTTCAGATGCTCAAGCTGGATTTAGAAAAGGCAGAGGAGTCAGAGATCAAATCGCCAACATTCACTGGATCATTGACAAAGCAAGGGAATTCCAGAAAAAACATCTACCTCTGTTTCACTGACCACACTAAAGCCTTTGACTATGTGGATCAAAACAAACTGTGGAAAACTCTTAAAGAGGTGGGAATACCAGACCATCTTACCTGTCTCCTGAGAAACCCGTATGTGGGTCAAGAAGCAACAATTAGAACTCTGTAGGGAACAACTGACTGGATCAGGATTGAGAAAGGAGTACATCAAGGCTATTTATTGTCATCCTGTTTATTTAACTTATATGAAAAGCACATCATATGAAATGCTGGGCTGGATGAGTTACAAGATGGAATCAAGTTACAAGCTGTTGATATGGTATCATCCACATAAACAGAGGAACTAAAGAGCCTCTTGATGAGAGTGAAGGAGGAGAGTGAAAAGGCCAGCTTAAAATTCAGTATTAAAAAGAAATCTAAGATCATGGCATCCAATCCCATTGCTTCATGGCAAATAGAAGGGGAAAAGGTGACAGATTTCTTGGGCTCTAAAATCACTGCAGATGGTGACTGTAGCCATGAAATTAGAAGATTCTGCTTCTTGGCAGGAAAGCTATGACAAACCTAGACAGTGTGTTAAAAAGCAAAGACATCACTTTGCCAACAAAGGTCTGTATCATCAAGGCTATGGTCTTTCCAATAGTCATGTATGGATGCAAGAGCTGGAAAAAAGGAAAAAATACAGAGCACCAAAGAATTGATGCTCTCAAACTATGGTGCTGCAAAAGACTCTTGTGGGTCCCTGGGACTGCAAGGATCACAACAAACTGTGGAAAATTCTGAAAGAGATGGGAATACCAGACCACCTGACCTGCCTCTTGAGGAACCTGTATGCAGGTCAGGAAGCAACAGTTAGAACTGGACATAGAAAACCAGACTGGTTCCAAATTGGGAAAGGAGTATGTCAAGGCTCTATATTGTCACCCCTGCTTATTTGAATTATATGCAGAGTACATCTTGAGAAACACTGGGCTGGAAGAAGTACAAGCTGGAATCAACATTGCCAGGAGAAATATCAGTAACCTCAGATATGCAGATGACACCACCCTTATGGCAGAAAGTGAAGAGGAACTCAAAAGCCTCTTGATGAAAGTGAAAGCGGAGAGTGAAAAAGTTGGCTTAGAGCTCAGCATTCAGAAAACAAGGATCATGGCATCTGGTCCCATCACTTCATGGGAAATAGATGGGGAAACAGTGGAAACAGTGTCAGATTTTATTTGGGGGAGCTCCAAAATCACTGCAGATGGTGACTGCAGCCATGAAATTAAAAGACATTTACTCCTTGGAAGGAAAGTTATGACCAACCTAGACAACATATTAAAAAGCAGAGACATTATTTTGCCAACTAAGGTCCGTCTAGTCAAGGCTATGGTTTTTCCAATGGTCATGTATGGATGTGAGAGTTGGACTGTAAAGAAAGCTGAGCACTGAAGAATTGCTGCTTTTGAACTGTGGTGTTGGAGAAGACTCTTGAGAGTCCCTTGGACTGCAGGGAGATCCAACCAGTCCATCCTAAAGGAGATCGGTCCTGGATGTTCATTGAAAGGACTGGTGTTGAACCTGAAACTCCAATAGTTTGGCCACTTGATGCAAAGAACTGACTCATTGGAAAAGACCCTGATGCTGGGAAAGATTGAGGGCAGGAGGAGAAGGGGACGATAGAGGATGAGATGGCTGCATAGCATCACTGACTCGATGGACATGAGTTTGGGTAGTCTCCGGGAGATGGTGATGGGCAGGCAGGCCTGGTGTGCTGCGGTCCATAGGATTGCAAAGAATCGGACATGAGTGACTGAAAAACAACTCTACTCAGGTGGAGGAGGACAGAGGGGATCTGGAGAAGCCATGTGAGTCTTACTGCCTTTTGTTTCAGGTACCTTTGTGTTTCTAATTTTTCATTAACCTCTTCTAATGAATTTTTCAGTGAAGACATTTTGGAATATTGAAGACTTTTGGATGCTTCTGCATACTAATTAAAACAGGTGTTTTGATTCTGTGTGTGTGCTTGGGGAACCCTTGCTTTCAAGTGCACTTCTTCAGTGAATGATCTTGTCTTGTTAAAACATTCCCCATAATGGTCATTATCATCCTAGGTTGATATTAGTAACACTTTGACACTTTCATAGGTATCTGTACCTTTGGAGAGTAGAGATCCTAGACCTAAAATTAGCCGGTGAGCTGGAATGTGATGTGCTTAGTTCTTTGGAACTGATGGATCCCATTTCTTTTTTTTTTTTTAATTTATTTATTTAAATTGGAGGCTAATGGGCTTTCCTGGTTGCTCAGAGGTTAAAGCGTCGGTCTCCAATGCGGGAGACCCAGGTTCAATCCCTGAGTCAGGAAGATCCCCTGGAGAAGGAAATGGCAACCCACTTCAGTATTCTTGCCTGCAGAATCCCATGGACTGAGGAGCCTGGTGGGCTGTAGTCCACGGGGTCACAAAGAGTTGGACACGACTGAGTGACTTTACTTAATTACTTTACAATGTTGTTTTGGTTTTGCCATGCATCAGCATGAATCCACCACGGGTGTGCACGTGTTCCCCATCCTGAACCCCCCTCCCACCTCCCTCCCCTTCCCATCCCTCTGGATCATCCCAGTGCACCAGCCCCAAGCATCCTGTATCCTGCATCAAACCTGGACTGGCGATTAGTTTCTTATATGATATTATACATGTTTCAATGCCATTCTCCCAAATCACCCCACCCTCTCCCTCTCCCACAGAGTCCAAAAGACTGTTCTATACATCTGTGTCTCTTTTGCTGTCTCGCATACAGGGTTATTGTTACCATCTTTCTAAATTCCATATATATGCGTTAGTGTATTGTATTGGTGCTTTTCTTTCTGGCTTACTTCACTCTGTATAACAGGCTCTCATTTCTTTAGCTAAGACTTAGGCCTCTTAGAGTCAAATTAATACCTAACAGGGGTGTGCCCATTGGGTTGGGGATTATGTGGTGTTTTCAGTGCACCTCATTGCACCAAAATGTTCTTAAAGTTGGCAAGTGACCTAGTGTTAATGTAACTCTTTCTGTGACCAACTTGTGGTCGCATGAGAATCTTAGGGGAGGAGTAGAAATATGGGAAGAGCTTTTAAGTGATCAGACTTTGTCTACCAACTTCGTGGCTTTGGGGGCTTTCCAGAGTCCCGTTAGTAATAGGCCTCGCCTCGCGTACATTCACAGAAACCAGCAGCAGCCAGAGAAACAGAACTGTGGGCACCAGCATAGCCAGAGAAGCTTCTGCAGACCACCCCCCAGCCAAAAACAAAAGAGCCACCCCCGCCATGGAACCGTGAACAAAGTCAGCAGATGCCAACAACTGGGGGCTGTGAATTAGCCAGGGGCTAGGGACCGGGGTGCCAGGGGGAAGTGGCTACTGATCCAAGCTGACCTGCCCTGGACTGGAAAGCCAGTTAGGTCCAGAGCTACGTGCAAAAGACAGCGGAGCTCAGAACCAAGAGGAACTTGCCCACAGCCCTGGTAAATAGAGAGAAAGAGAGCTCAAAGCGGGCACCGGTGCCGCTCCTGCGCTTCTCAGTGTCCCTCAAGCTGCCAGAGGTCTCCCGAGCCCAGAGCCGCCACCAACAGTGATTAAAAAAAGCTAAACTGAGCACATTTTAAAAATCTTATTGATTTTAAGGGTTCACGAATGGGGCAGTTTCACATCTAGCGAGTGGAAAGGATATGTACAAGATAAGGGAGGGCTTTTACTAGGCAGAAAGGGACAGGACAAGGAAGTTATACTAGTGAAAAATGAATTGCTTGTGACCTTACATTAGCAGATGATAGGCATATCCAGTGCTGACCAGTGATTCCAAATTGACCGATTTGAGACTCCACTTCTAGGAGAAGTTGAAATGTAATTAAGTTAGTTTTGGTTTCAAAGTGTAGAGGTTAGCACAAGTGACTCCATTTTGAGCCTGTTGTCTCCTTTTCAACAATACTCATTTATGATACATGTATAAGTAGCTTATTTTTTATTGCTTTTCCTCTCTCTCAGTCTCTAATTGAATATGCAAACTGTTTTCTCCCCATTTATCACCTTGTAGCAACCAGCAATCTTACTCTACTTTCCATTAGTTCTCCCCCTTTTTGGTCTGTGTTTGTAAGCTATAATACACTCATTGAATCAAAACATGTGAAGGTATCTAAATACTATTCTGTCTTCTTTTTCACTATTATTTAATCTTAGTCTGTAGTTGGGCTTCAGAGAAGGCAATGGCACCCCACTCCAGCACTCTTGCCTGGAAAATCCCATGGATGGAGGAGCCTGGTGGGCTGCAGTTCATAGGGTCACTAAGAGTCGGACACGACTGAGCAACTTCACTTTCACTTTTCACTTTCATGCATTGGAGAAGGACATGGCAATCCACTCCAGTGTTCTTGCCTGGAGAATCCCAGGGATGGGGGAGCCTGGTAGGCTGCCGTCTATGGGGTCGCACAGAGTTGGACACGACTGAAGCGACTTAGCAGCAGCAGCAGCATAGCTGGGCTTCCATGGTGGCTCAGAGGATAAAGCATCTGCCAGCTGGAGACCAAGGTTCAATCCCTGGGTCGGGAAGATCCCCCGGAGAAGGAAATGGCAGCCCACTCAAGTACTCTTGCCTAAAAAATTCCATGGACAGAGGAGCCTGGTGGGCTACAGTGCATGGGGTCACAAAGAGTCGGACAGGACTGAGTGACTTCACACTAACTCACTCACTCACTCACTCACTATAGTTGAATAAGTACTTGCCACTGGAACTTTTTTTGATGCTCCAATGATTTCTTGATTATCTTGACCTTATTCTCAACTTAATTCCTCAGGATTTTGTGACACCAAGTGGATATCATACAGTGTAACTTACTTATGACACTACCATGTCAGGTCCCACAAGGACCCACATCCCTCCTTCAGATGCCAGTCACAAGTCAAGGTGGTCATTTCTGTGCTTCTGACTATGAATTGGAAGTGCCCATAAAAGCCTCCTCAGGTTCAATTAATTTGCTAAAGTGGCTCACAGAACTCAGAGACACATGTTATTTACTCAAATTTATTATAAAATGATGTGACTCAGGAAGAGCCCCATGGAAAAGATGAATAGGTCAAGGTGTGGGGGAAGGGCGCAGAGCTTCTGTGCCCTCCAGATGCCCGTTCCCTGCACCTCCACATGCTCACCAAACCCAGGAGCTGTCTGATCACCATCCTTTAACGGTTTTTAATAAGGCTTCACTACACAGGAGTGCTGATTAACTTATGAGCCATTGGTGATTAGACTCAGTCTCAGCCCCTCTCCTCTCCCTGGAGGAGGGGATGACATTGAAAGTTCCAGCATTCTGAACACTTGGTTGGTTACCTGGCAACCAGTCCCCCACCCTTATGGGCTTTCCCAAAGGCACCTCGTTAACTTAAACTAATATGCTTGCGTGCAGAGTCCTGTCCAACTCTTTGTGACCTCATGGCCTGCCAGGCTTGTCTGTCCATGGAATTTTCTAGGCAGCAAAAATTCTGGAGTGGGTTGCCATTTCCTCTACCAGGGAGTTTTCCTGACCCAGAGATTGACTCCTCATGTCGAACACTGTGGGCAGATTCTTTACCAGTGAGCCACCAGGGAAGTCCAACATAAACTAAGGTGTGATTGAGAGGGGCCGGTGATGCCAATAACAATAGATACCCATTTCACTTGTATTGCTCTGAAGCTATCTCAGGAAGCCGGAACAAAGCTAAATATAATTTTTTCCTTCCTTTTTATTTTTATTATTTTTTTTCTTTAAAAAATTTTTTTAATTTTTTTTAATTTTATGTTTACTTTATTCTACTTTACAATACTATATTGGTTTTGCCATACATTGACATGAATCAGCCACAGGTGTACACGAGCTCCCAATCCTGAAACCACCTCCCACCTCTCACCCCATATCATCTCCCTGGATAATCCCCGTGCATCAGCCCCAAGCATCCTGTATCCTGTATCGAACATAATCTGGCACTTCATTTCTTACATGATAGTATACATGTTTCAATGCCATTCTCCCAAATCATCCCACCCTCTCCCTCCCCCTCAGAGGCCAATAGTCCGTTCTATACATCTGTGTCTCTTTTGTTCTCTCACATACAGGGTCATCATTACTATCTTTCTAAATTCCTATATATATGTGTCAGTATACTGTATTGGTGTTTTTCTTTCTGGCTTACTTCACTC
>SJYC01007446.1:0-45441 GCA_006408675.1 Madoqua kirkii | reverse complement strand
GGATTGGAGGCAGGAGGAAAAGGGGATGACAGAGGATGAGATAGCTGGATGGCATCACCGACTCAATGGACATGAATTTGAGTGAACTCTGAAAGTTGGTGATGGACAGGGAAGCCTCAGTTCAGTTCAGTAGCTCAGTTGTATCTGACTCTTTGTGACCCCATGAATCACAGCACGCCAGGCCTCCCTGTCCATCACCAACTCCCGGAGTTCACTTAGTCTCAAGAGTCTTCTCCAACACCACAGTTCAAAAGCATCAATTCTTCGGCGCTCAGCCTTCTTCACAGTCCAACTCTCACATCATACGTGACTACTGGAAAAACCATAGCCTTGACTAGATGGACCCTTGTTGGCAAAGTAATGTCTCTGCTTTTAAATATGCTTTCTAGGTTGGTCATAACTTTTCTTCCAAGGAGTAAGTAAGCGTCTTCCAATTTCATGGCTGCAGGCACCATCTGCAGTGATTTTGGAGCCCCCCAAAATAAAGTCTGACACTGTTTCCACTGTTTCCCCATATATTTCCCATGAAGTGATGGGACCAGATGCCATGATCATCGTTTTCTGAATGTTGAGCTTTAAGCCAACTTTTTCACTCTCCTCTTTCACTTTCATCAAGAGGCTTTTTAGTTCCACTTCACTTTCTGCCCTAAGGGTGATGTCATCTGCATATCTGAGGTTATTGACATTTCTCCCAGCAATCTTGATTCCAGCTTGTGCTTCTTCCAGCCCAGCGTTTCTCATGATGTACTTGCCTGGCGTGCTGCAATTCATGGGGTCACAAAGAGTCAGACACGACTGAGCAACTGAACTGAACTGAATGAGGTATTTAGACAGAATTTTGAAAGAGGTATTGCCATATCGAGAAGACACTAGGGCAAGCTCAGATGGCCAGAGTGAAAGGGAGAGAAAATGATATGATGTCCACTTTCATCAGAGTGGCTTCGAAACTGTCTTCCGCGTGCAGACAGGAGTGAAGCTCTGCTGTTACCGCGGCCAGTCTCACCATGTGTTGGGCTGAACACACAGACTGTCTCAGACGCGACAGGCTCCCATAGGGGCGAGCACACAGGAACTGGGATTTGTGAAGCAGTTCCTGGAGAGAGCCTCTTGCTAGCCTTGAAATGCTAAGCAGTCAATACTGAGCCCACAAGGAACCACCAGGAATCCTGGAGAGTCAAGAGCAGCCATCGGTTATGAGCTAGCAAGAACACCTTGGCTCTACAACTACAGAACATTGGACTTGAATTGTGTCAACAACCAAGTGAGCTGGGGAGAGGACCACGGCTCCAGAAAGGAGGCAGTGTGGCTGATGCCTGGATGCGTGCCCAGTGAGACTCAGTGGAAGACCCAGCCATGCCAGCCTTGGCTTCTTGACCCATGGAAACTGGGAGGTGTATATAAGTCACTTTAGAAAAACAACAACAACAGAGTTCACATTTGATCCTCTTGAGATTCTCTTTCCATAACAATCATCATCAACACTGACAGATATCTTGCATGGTACTTTGCAGAAACTTTTCCGTATTAATATACTCTAAAGTACAATTGACTGTGTGGCTTTGCACAGCTGGTTTTGTTCTTTTTTCTGGTTCATGAACATGTTCATCCTGGTTTTGAATTTGTGTGTCTTAGCTCTGTCTTTCCTTTTTTAAAAAAATTAATTAGTTAATTAGTACTTATTTTTTGGCCACACCATGCAGCTTGTGGAATCTTAGTTCCCTCATCAAGGATAGAACCCTTGGCCCTGGAGTGAAAAGCAGCAAGTCCTAAACTTTGGACCACCATGGAATTCCCAGTTTCTTTTTCTACATTTTGCCAATCATTATTACGTGTTTGGAACATAATAGGCCCTGTCAGAGAGTGTACTTATTGGGTCAGCATGAATGAATGTACTGTGTCCCTCCCCCATGAAAAAAAAGCATCAACACGGTGTGGCCCATGCACAAAATCCAGCAGACAGTTGCTTTTGTAAAAAATAGGTTTATTGGAGCTAAAACTCCCTTTTTACATCTGATGCCCATATTTGTGGCCCCTCTCTCTGTGTTTCTCCCCCGCCTTCCTTCCTTCTGTCTTACCTTCCTTTTTTCAGCTTTATTATCAGACTTGCCAAGGGGTTTTTCTGTTTTATTGATCTTTTCAAAGAATCAATTAACAACTTTCTTGATCACGTCTTCTGTATGTTCACTCTTCTACTTCTTTATTCTGCGTGTACTGGTGACTTTGTTTTACTTTGCTGTTGATTTCATTTCTTCCTGAGTGAAGTCACTCACTAACCTGCCTTCCGTCTTATACGCTGTCTGATTAACAAGGCTCTACACACTCTCCCATCCTCCTCAGCCCGGCCCTATCTTTTACTTTTTCCTACTCACAGGAATGTTTCAGTGTTGCTTCCTTGCTTCTATTTGGTCTTGATACTACTTTATTCCCTCTTTTTTTAAAATCAGAGGATAATTTATTTATAATATCATGTTAGTTCCTGCTGTACCACGAAGTGACTCAGTCATATGTACACATGTGTCCCCTCCCTCTTTGGCCTCCCTTCCAACCCCTACCCCCACCCCTAGGTCATCACAGAGTATGGATCTGAGCTCTGTGTCATACAGCAGCCTCCCACTCACTATCTGCTGTGCACACAGCAGTGTATATATGCCAGTGCTACCCCCTCAATTTGTCCCACCCTCTTCTCTCTCAGAAAATGAAGATCATGGCGTCTGGTCCAATCACTGCATGGCAAATAGATGGGGAAACAGTGGAAACAGTGGCTGACTTTATTTGGGGGGGCTCCAGAATCACTGCAGATGGTGTCTGCAGCCATGAACTTAAAAGATGCTTACTCTTTGGAAGGAAAGTTATGACCAAACTAGACAGCATATTAAAAAGCAGAGACTACTTTGCCAACAAAGGTCCATCTAGTCAAGGCTATGGTTTTTCCTGTGGTTATGTATGGATGTGAGAGTTGGACTGTAAAGAAAGCTGAGCACCAAAGAACTGATGCTTTTGAACTGTGGCGTCAGAGAAGACTCTTGAGAGTCCCTTGGACTGCAAGGAGATCCAACCAGTCCATCCTAAAGGAGATCAGTCCTGGGTGTTTATTGGAAGGTCTGATGTTGAAGCTGAAACTCCAAAACTTTGGCCACGTGATGTGAAGAACTGACTCATTTGAAAAGATCCTGATGCTGGGAAAGATTGAAGGTGGGAGGAGAAGGGGACAACAGAGGATGAGATGGCTGGATGGCATCATCGACTCAATGGACATGAGTTTGAGTAAATTCCAGGAGCTGGTGATGAACAGGGAGGCCTGGTGTGCAGTCCATGGGGTCGCAAAGAGTCAGACATGACTGAGCGACTGAACTGAACTCTTTTCCCTACCCCATGTCCACAAGTTCATTCTCTAAGTTTGTGTCTCTATTCCTGCCTTACAAATAGGTTCATCAGTACTATTTTTCTAGATCCCATATATATGTACTAATATACAATATCTCGTTTTCTCTTTCTGACTTACTTTACTCTGTATGACAGGCTCGAGGTCCATCCACAAGTCTACAAATGCCCCTATTTCATTCCTTTACAAGAAATTTTCAGAACATTGCTATTAAAACTCCAAATAGGTAGATCTTGTTTTCTTTTTGTGTTTTAATTTCTAGTTTTATTGCAGTCTTGTCAAAGAATGTGACTATTCTGATGTTTGCTTTGTAGAGTTTATTGAGTTTTTCATGGTGATTTAAATTTTTATAGTTCATGGATATATTCCTTCTCTGTTGTATTGTTTTAGAAATATATGTGAAAAATAAATAGAGTATTTTATACTCTATATCTTCACCTGTTTTTTGAACTCATAGTTCTGGAGTTATATAGACTGCAGTGCAGTTGTATTAGGTGATTAAATTGTATGCAGTTGGTAGAGTGTTGATTTCATCAATAGAAAAGATCTCTCATTGTCCCATGAAATGCTTTTGACTGAATCCTAATTTTAATAGTCATATAACTCTTAAAACTTTATATGTTCACATTTCCTCTTATATCTTTGCCCAGTCCTATTTTCAACTCACTTAACAAGTGTAACTTATGTTGCATATTTGTTTTATAAGAGAACATCATTAGAATATTTTCAAACCAAAGTTGTGAGTCTCACCTCTTGTTTCCTGCTTACTCCCAACATTTTTAATGAATCTATTTAAGACCATAGTTTTTGTCCAACACTGAGAATCCATCATAACCTATCACTTCCTCTGCCCTCCAAGCAGCACAAGAGTCTCATGGAGCATTCCCTTTTCCTCCACTCTGGGCCGTGTTGAGACTGTCTACAATCTGGTTGTCATTTTTCTATATTATGCCTCTTTTTCCTTGAGAACACTTTTTAAATAGCTTTGTATCATGTTGTGAATTGCCAACATAAGAAACCAGCAACAGCAGAGCTGAAGCCATGGGGGCTCCCATGGTATCTAGAAGGATGGACAGTGGGCTAGAGCTGTCGCCACTTTGAAACCCAGTTTCCTGACTGCTTCTGTATCTTCATCCCTCCATCAACGGGCAAATTCCCATAAGGAGTACCAGACCCCTGTCATAAAGACCACAGTCCAGCTGGCCGTCTAGAAGCTTGGCATTTTGCCTGGGATTATATCTTTAATAACTTCTTCCAGCAAGTGGTCACAGCAGGCAGTTCTGAACCAAGCTGTCTGAAATGCTTCCTGGCTCTCCTTACTCTTTAAATGCATCCTAGCTGGGTGTGGATTTCATCATGAAGATGGTCAGGTGAGTGGATAGAAATGTAGAGGACTAAGCAGGGATGTGGGCTTCCCAGGTGGCAGTAGTGGTAAAGAACCCACTTGCTAGTGTAGGAGACATAAGAGACGTGGGTTCAGTCCCTGGGTGGGGAAGATCCCCTGAAGAAGGGAATGGCTACTCACTCCAGTAATCTTGCCTAGAGAATCCCATGACAGAGAAGCCTGGGTGGTTTACAGTCCATGGGGTCACAAAGAGTCAGACGCAACTGAAGCGACTTAGCGTGCGTGCATGCACACAAATAGGGATGGTAGAGGAAGTTGGGCATGGGAAGGGGAAGGGATGGGGGAGAGGTAGGCAAGTCCCCTAGGCCCCAGGAAGGAGCTGACGGATCTGATGGACTTGAGTCTGTGCAGCTGTGTTCACCGCTCTGCCCCAGGAAGGGCCCTTCAGAACTTCTGCTTCTTCTGTGCATCAGATGCTGGTGCAAGTGGGACTCACCCCAGGGCCTCTCCCCACCCCTGGGAGGTCAAACATATCAGCCTGGCATTCTCCTTCTCTCCCTCTGCCTTGGGTACAACTACTATCTGAAATGTCTCTGTGGCCTGTTTCTTCACCCTCTGCCCTCCTCCATGAAGACCAGGGATTTGTCTTGCCCGCTGCTGTGTTCCTGGTGCCTGGCACAGAACACGTGCTCCAGTGCAGCCAGGCCCACACCCTGACAACTCCTCCACCTGCCAGTCATTTCACTGAGAGTCTGCATCCACATCATCTCATTTAAACTTCATACCGCTCTGCTCATCTCAAGGGGAAGTTGCATCATGTAAAGTCAGGTCTGTGGCTCGGTATCCCCACCACCAGCAGTACAGCACAGCAAAGCCTGTAGCCTCCATCTCTCTCCTTCACTGACAAAGAAGGCTCCAGTGCTCCAATCAGAACCCCAGAGTCTGAGAAAAAAGAGAGGGAAGGGCTGTGAGATGGAGGCTCCCTCCTGTGGTACCCAGTGCACTTCCTGTGGTCTAAGACCATCCTGGCCCACGGAGGATCTGGGAAGTGGGCTGGGGAGGATCCGTGAGTAGAGCGGACGAGTAAGAACTTAGAGCACCATGTATGGGCGTCCCTGGCGGCTCAGATAGTAAAGAACATGCCTGCAATGAGGGAGACCCAGGTTTGATCCCTGGGTTGGGAAAATCCCCTGCAGAAGGGAATGGCTACCCACTCCAGTATTCTTGCCTGGAGAATTCCATGGACAGAGCCTAGTGGGCTATACTCCATGGTATCTCAAAGAGTTGGACATCACTGAGTGACTAATACGTTCACACACTTCCGGACTCTGTATAATGGAGCTGGGAGGCTCAGTCTGGTGTTTGTCTCCCTGCAGCCCATTATTGAAGACAGGGAGCTCAGATTGCTTTGGTCCAAGCCTCCTCCCCAGATGCCTGAACTGGGGTTCACAGCTGCTGAACACATGGCCACATTCTCAGCTCTGAAGATAAAATAACATGAGAGCATTTTATGCCTTTGCTATTTCAAAAACTGCAAATGCCCTGAAGGCTTCTGTCAAGAGCAGGAGCAAGCATCCCCTGAAATAGTAACTGATCTGGAGGCATGCTGGCCATAAAGTAACAGGGGGAAAGGGGCCAAAGGATCCAGAAGTAAAGCAGCCTGGGGGAACACTGGAATCAGCAGGTTTTCCTATTACTAGCTTCCTTTGCACACCGCCCAGCACAAGCTGCAGGGAGCAGACGGCTCCACACACCCTTCCACCTCCTTCACCCCAAGAAAGGGCCTTTCATCTGGGGCTAAGCAAATGTTCCTCATCCTCCAGCTGCCCCCGTCTGCCTTGGGTTCTCTGTTTGTCCACCTGCTCCTGACCCAATTTACACTCTAGGTGGGAAGAGAGATCACAGTCTCCCAGAGGCTAGAGAAGTGCCTGCTCCCTGTGTGAACAGCACCTGCAGAAGCAGAAATCACACAAGAGCAGAGGACAGAGACCTTGAACTTCCATTTCTCCTCAGCCACCCTGTGCCCTCCCAGTCCCTGCAGCAGACCCAAATCCATGAGGGTGAATTCAGGGTGGTTTTTTAAAACGCTTTCTTTAAAAATGGCAAGTTCATCAAGAATTATTAGGCTTGCTTCCTCTGTAACAGTGTAATTTACATGCAACCGTTTGGAAACATTTTGGATAAGCAGGCACATTTATGACACATCTGTAAGCGTCCCTAAGGATTTTACTGGGTGTCCACCCATCCTCCCCTGACCTTTGATCTCCAAGTGTCTCCATCTACAGCAGCAGTCCCTAGGCCCTCCCAGGACAGACGCCCCCACACAGACTGTCTCCTCCAAGTTTTCTAAACAAGGTTCCCCTTGGCCCTCACCACCTCCAGGGTCAAGACGCACCCACGATGCTCCCCAGCTGTTAGGACCGGCTGACACGCCCCCACACGGAGTCAGATTTCATTTCTGCAGTCTGGGCAACAGCTGGTCTGCAGGACTCGGGGGCAGACAGCCAGGGAAACTTGAAAATAGCTGTACATGAGCACTGATGTCTTGAAAAGCCAGTTCTTGTGACATGGATGAAGGAGTATTCCAAGTGATGGGAGAGAATGTCCTAGCATCCTGGGAAGGACCTGAGAAGAACCTAGCCAACTCTAGTATGGCAAGGGGGCTTCAAAGCCATGGGCCTTGGGCAGACCCAGGAAAACTGGAGTTTCAAATCATGGGGTTTTGCTATATACAGACTCTTTTTTTTTTTTGTAAATCTGGAGGCTCTTCAAAGCGGTGACTTTTTAAAATTAAATCTTCCTTATCCTCTAAAACAACTATTTTGTATTTTATTTTTTAAATTTAAATTTATTTATTTTAATTGGAGGCTAATTACTTTACAATATTGCATTGGTTTTGCAATACATCAATATGAATCTACCACAGGTGTACACATGTTCCCCATCCTGAACCCCCCTCCCATCTGCCTCCCCATACCATCCTTCTGGGTCATCCCAGTGCACCAGCCTCAAGACCTGTATCCTGCATCGAACCTGGACTGGTGATTAGTTTCTTATATGATATTATACATGTTTCAATGCCATTCTCCCAAATCATCCCACCTTCTCCCTCTCCCACAGAGTCCAAAAGACTCTGTTGTATACATCTGTGTCTCTTTTGCTGTCTTACATACAGGGTTATCGTTACCATCTTTCTAAATTCCATATATATGCATTAGTATACTGTATTGGTGTTTTTCTTTCTGGCTTACTTCACTGTATAATCGGCTCCAGTTTCATCCACCTCATTAGAACTGATTCAAATGTATTCTTTATAATGGTTGAGTAACACTCCATTGTGTATATGTACCACAGCTTTCTTATCCATTCATCTGCTGTTGGACATCTAGGTTGCTCCCATGTCCTGGCTATTATAAACAGTGCTGTGATGAACACGGGGGTGCACGTGTCTCTTTCAATTCTGGTTTCCTTGGTGTGTATGCCCAGTAGGATTGCTGGGTCGTATGGCAGTTCTATTTCCAGTTTTTTAAGGAATCTCCACACTGTTCTCCATAGTGGCTGTACTAGTTTGCATTCCCACCAACAGTGTAAGAGGGTTCCCTTTTCCCCACACCCTCTCCAGCATTTATTGCTTGTAGACTTTTAGATAGCAGCCATTCCAATTGGCATGAAATGGTACCTTATTGTGGTTTTGATTTGCATTTCTCTGATAATGCGTGATGTTGAGCATCTTTTCATCTGTTTGTTAGCCATCCGTATGTCTTCTCTGGAGAAACGTCTGTTTAGTTCTTTGGCCCATTTTCTGATTGGGACGTTTATTTTTCTGGAATTGAGCTGTAGGAGTTGCTTGTGTATTTTTGAGATTAGTTGTTTGTCAGTTGCTTCATTTGCTATTACTTTCTCCCATTCCAAAGGCTGTCTTTTCACCTTGCTTATAGTTTCCTTTGTGTGCAGAAGCTTTTAAGTTTAATTAGGCCCCATTTGTTTATTTTAGTTTTTATTTCCAGTATTCTGGGAAGTGGATCATAGAGGATCCTGCTGTGATTTATGTCGGAGAGTGTTTTGCCTATGTTCTCCTCTAGGAGTTTTATAGTTTCTGGTCTTATGTTTAGATCTTTAATCCATTTTGAGTTTACTTTTGTGTGTGGTGTTAGAAAGCGTTCTAGTTTCACTCTTTTACAAGTGGCTGACCAGTTTTCTCAGCACCACTTGTTAAAGAGATTGTCTTTACTCCATTGTATATTCTTGCCTCCTTTGTCAAAGATGAGGTGTCCATAGGTGTGTGGATTTATCTCTGGGCTTTCTATTTTGTTCCACTGATCTATATTTCTGTCTTTGTGCCAGTACCATACTGTCTTAATTACTGTGTGTGGCTTTGTAGTAGAGCCTGAAGTCAGGCAGGTTGATTCCTCCAGTTCCATTCTTCTTTCTCAAGATTGCTTTGGCTGTTCGAGGTTTTTTGTATTTCCATACAAATTGTGAAATTATGTGTTCTAGCTCTGTGAAAAATACTGTTGGTAGCTTAATAGGGATTGCATTGAGTCTATAGATTGCTTTGGGTAGTATACTCATTTTCACTATATTGACTCTTCCGATCCGTGAACATGGTATATTTCTCCATCTATTAGTGTCCTCTTTGATTTCTTTCACCAGTGTTTTATAGTTTTCTATATATAGGTCTCTAGTTTCTTTGGGTAGATATATTCCTAAGTATTTTATTCTTTTTGTTGTAATGGTGAATGGAATTGTTTCCTTAATTTCTCTTTCTATTTTCTCATTATTAGTGTAGAGGAATGCAAGGGATTTCTGTGTGTTGATTTTATATCCCACAACTTTATTATATTCATTGATTAGCTCTAGTAATTTTCTGGTGGAATCTTTAGGGTTTTCTGTGTAGAGGATCATGTCATCTGCAAACAGTGAGAGTTTTACTGCTTCGTTTCTAATTTGGATTCCTTTAATTTCTTTTTCTTTTCTGATTGCCGTGGCCAAAACTTCTAAAAATATGCTGAATAGTAGTGGTGAAAGTGGGCACCCTTGTCTTGTTCCTGACTTTAGGGAAAATGCTTTCAATTTATCACCATTGAGGATAATGTTTGCTATGGGTTTGTCATATATAGCTTTTATTATGTTGAGATATGTTCCTTCTATTCCTGCTTTCTGGAGAGTTTTTATCATAAATGGATGTTGAATTTTGTCAAAGGATTTCTTTGCATCTACTGAGATAATCATATGGCTTTTATTTTTCAATTTGTTAATATCCTGTGTTACATTGATTGATTTGTGGATATTGAAGAATCCTTGCATCCCTGGGATAAAGCTCACTTGGTCATGGCGTGTGATCTTTTTATGTGTTGTTGGGTTCTGATTGCTAGAATTTTGTTAAAGATTTTTGCATATTTTGTATTTTAAAAAGTACAAACTTGATGGTAAACTTTTTTTCTCCTTCTTATTCCCAGCGACACGTAACACCTTATGGGAAACAAACTCATTTCTCAGCCCCTCATACTCATTTTTTTTATACCTTCTAAAATGGGGTGGCTAATCATTTATTTTAAAATAAGAGGGAAAAAATCAAGATAACATGTCTTGGAAAGGAAAATTCAATTAAATCCCAACATTTAGAAGAAAACTGCTTATGGGGACTCTTAGATGCAATGTGTTTAGCTTTTTTTGTTTTTAAATCATCTCCCTAATTAAAAAAAGATGCTAGCAAAATTACTGATCTTATTTGTAATCAAACAATCACTTGCACTGTGTTGTTAGAAACAACAAAGAGTGATATAAAGCAAAGTGATAAGTGCATAGAATAACAAACTAGCTGAAACCAGGGCTTAGTCTGGGTTTTCTTCAGGCAGGACTTAACTCACTCCCTCCCCAGGGATGAACTATCTCTCATCATTCCTTGAACAAGTTCTCCCTACTTTTCATAGACCCCAACCTTGGGCTATAAACTTCTCCCATCCCAACCCACTAAACATCATTTTTATGCCAATTGCTCTAGACTTGGGATTTTGTCAAATCAACTTTACCACATTTAGACCTCTGAGGTCCTGTGATACCCATGCAGGGATTTGGGACCTCAGCACATTTATATTCTCCTGGAGCCTCTTTCCTCTCCTCTGGAAAGACTCTCCAAATGTTTAGTTCACCACTCACATAAGAGACATGCTTTTATTATATGTCTTAAGGATTCCATACACCTGTAAGAATACCTTAAGAGTGACTAACTCTTATCAGTCATTTACACATGAGTAAGAATTAGTTGACCTGAGCTATTCCTAATATCTGATCCTGATTTTAGGAGACCATGGAAAGAGTAAGTGGATATTTGCAGTGTGGAGAGAAAAAAGCATAGTGACATTTAAGAGACAAAGAGAACACTGAGGGACATTGTTAGAATCACAGGATAAACATTTTTCTTTGTACATTGGAGGGGATGAAATAAAGGTGAAAGAGATTGAATATGCTAATTTCTGTTATCCTTGGTTTTATTTAAATCACTCACCCCCAGTATGGCTATTGCAAGTTATAAAGATTTTGAAGTTGTGAAGTGATGGCACAAGTAGGCAAAATGTGTCCCATTGAAACCAAGCAAGGCTTTTGGGGGCTCCTAGGCACAAAAGCCTTTCTGTGCATCCCATTTCTTGATTACAGGAATAGGCTTCATCCAACCCCCATGACTTCCTTGGGACTTCCTTGGCCCAATGGTTAAGGCTCCACTTTCCAATGCAAGGGGCATAGGTTCTATCCCTGGTCAGGGAACTAAGATCGCACCTGTCGTGTGGTGTGGCCAAACACACACACACAAAGAAAATGGGCAGGTTCAAACTGATGCTAATCAAGGAAGGGAAGGGATACAGAGACAAGGGAGCAATGGTCAAATGGCATTTTGGAGCAGAGTCCTGGTTCCCTATCAAGGGATACACATAACAATACCTTTGAGCTGTTTTGCAGAGGATGAAACCCCCACCAGATGGGGAAAGTTAATTGTATGCTGCCCACAAGTATGCAGACTCCCCAGCCAGTTAGAACCAGAAGGTTGATGATTCTGATTCCCACTTAACTCATCACCAGCCAATCAGAAGAATGTCCACAAGCTGGTCACACTGCATTTGAACCATTACTATAAAACTTCTCACTATCCCCTCCAGGTCTGGACACACAGTTTTGAGGGCATCAGCTTGATGGCCCCCTTTGCCTGGCAAAGCAATAAAGCTACTCTTTTCTACTTCATGCAAAACCTTGTCTCTGTTTCTGAGATTTAATGAGGTGTTGGTGTCCAGAGGATGGTTCTGGCATCACCATCGGGACATGCAGATCCTATGAAGAGCAGACTTGACCCTCCCCTGCGGCTCAGGGTGGGGTGCCCTTGTCGGCACTGTGCCAGCCTCTTGCCATGTTTGATTTGGTCAGTTCTCTCATAAGTCCCTTCTCCCCACCACCCAGGACTGTGTTTGATATCAAAGTCTAAGGATTGAGGAATTGATTGTGAGGTGGGCAGGATGAAGGTGGTGGGAAGAAGAGCAGAAGTGGCAAAGAGCAAACAGAAGGAAGCACATCCTCTAAGTATGCTAGTCTCCTCAGAGTCTCAGCTTTTAAAAGCCACAACCTTGGGGATTTTAATTATATCCAGTTGAATATACATCTTTAGCATCCTTTATTATTTCTAACAATTTAAAAAATCCCTCAAAACCAAACTGCACCCTGAGATCCTGTAATTTGTACTTGCATCTATTTCCAAAGTGGATTTATATTAACCATATTCCCAAATCATGGCCCAAGCCATGCTGTGAATCTTAAGGTGAATGCAATCAAATGACTGCATTCTCAAAATTCATCTTCGAAGCATGAGGTTGAATGTGACACTTTTGGCAGCTGTTAGAGACAAGATTCATCCAATCAGATATTTCTGTCAAATCATGACAATCCTCTGCCGTAATTAAGAAGGAGATGAGATAAGCCTGAATCATTCAGGCTACTGAGCGTGTACAGAAGGATGAACATGCCGTCAAACAGAGAAGCCATGTGTAGCTGGGAAATACCTAGATATACCTGTGCTGTTTAACACATGGGGGAAAGGCTAGACATTCAAATACTTCTCATATTTAAAAATGGTTAGAGAAGTCTGTCCAGGCTTAAGTGCAGGAGACCCCGGGGCAGTTTCCAGAAACAGCAGTAACAGATCACACTGCTCTAAGACTCTTACGTTATATAGTATTATTCAAAGGCTGACTGCGATGGATATATATTTGGTTTAGATGTGATAAGCTATAAATTAGGTTTCACATTTGAAAATCAACATTTTAATTTACTACATGTATATTGTTAAAGCTAGAGATGTGTTTCTCAATCTTTAGCATAAACCAGAATTATGTGAAGCTTGTAGTCCAGGGCATGCCCCCGAAATCTGTGCTTCCAACTAATCAAGAATGTTAGATTTCATTAATAAAAAGCAAGATCTATCTATGTTATTTACAAGAGACTAATTTTAAATTCAGATACACAGATATATTAAAAGTGAAAAGGAGGCAAAAAGATATACTTTGCGTACCTTGTTCATGAGGAAGATGAAGTAACCATATTTATATTCAACAAGGTAGATTTTAGAACTAGGAATAATATGAGAAACCAAGCAATGACATTATATAGAAATAAGGGACAAGTTTATTAAGGCATAAAAAATTTAAATATGTGTGCCTGACAACAGAGGTTCAAAATACATAAAGCAAAAATAATAACGATAAGAGAACTAAGATGAGAAATAGGCATATCCACAGTCACAATAGGAGATTTTAAAAACATATTCTCAGTAACCAACAGAAAAAGCAAACATAAAGTCAATAGTGCAGAGTAGTTCTTAACACTTGATCCACTTGACATACATGAAGCACTCAAGTCTCAAACTGCAAAGTACACATTCTCTTCAAATGTTCATAGAATGTTACATAACAAACTATAATCCAAGCCTTAGGGAACTAAAGTCATACAGGATAGATTGTCTGACCACAGTTATATTAAGATAGAAATCAAAACTCTTAAAAAGAACAAGAAAAATCTCCAAACATTTCACAATTAAGCACCACACGTCGTTATATCTCAAGGATTGAAGAAGAACTCAAAATGAAAATTAGAATATATTGAACTAGATAGTAAAAAAGATATAGTGTATTAAAATTTGTGGGATATTGCTAATGCAATTTTAAAAGGGAATCAATAATCTTAAAAGCCTGAAAAAAGGGAGGGGGTTAAACAGAAGTCAGACTAAAAAATCAATGACCTAACGTCACTCTCTCGAGATGCTACAAAGAAAAGATCAAATTAAACACCAAGATCTTGCTTATCCCTTACACCACATGAGGACACAGTGAAAAGACAGCCATATGAATGAGGAAACTCCCATAAACCAAACATGCCGGCACCTTGGCCTTGGACCTCCCAGCATCAGGAACTATGAGAAATGGTTCTCTTATTTCTCAGCCACCCAGTCTGTGGTATTTCACTCTAGCACACGATTTAAGACAAAGACTACTGTAATTGATATCCTTAGCAAAGACTGGTCAAGAAAAATTAAAGTACAAATTATTAACATTTCTATCTAAAAGAGACACTGAAATAAAGATTCTATAGGCATTAAAATAATAGAAAGTAACATGCACAGCTATCTTCATAAACCTTTCCAGAAAACAGAAAAAGAGTGCTCATTTTCTGAGTCTAAGATAATCTTGATAACAAATCCAGAAAAGGACGTGGCAAAATGGCCAATCATTTTTATGACCAAAGAAACAGAATATCAAAACTTTCAATACATCAAAAAGATCAGGAGAGAATAAGATGGTGCAGGAGTAGGTGGACGTGGAGTCATCTGTCTCCACGGATTCATCAGGAATACGCCTTCAGACACAGAAGTGCATGCAGAGCACCAGCTGAGAGCGGACAGCAGGACCTGAAAAGAAAAGAACAGATAGAAAAGAAGAGAAGAAAAGAACAGATAGAACCACGCAAAACTCGGTAGGATGAAGGAACCTGGGGCAAAAACAGGAGCGTTAGAAGCACTGGCCCTGCCCTCAGCGGGTGGGGGAACTGAAGCAGGGGTCGATCGCCACGTGGGGGCAATTGTTTGAGTCAGACAAGAAACGTTTAAGGCTGAGAGGGAAACGGCTGATCTGTGGCAGCCTAAATGGAGCGAGAATCACACAGTCCTTGCCGCAGCCATACACACCCTGGACAGGGACCCGGGTCTTCCGGAAGGGGCAGCAGCTGGGAGCTGGAGTTCAGGGACTGTGGAGCAATTCCAGGGCAAGGGCTGCTGTTGAGTGCAGAGAGATGGATTGAGGGGGTGTGAGGGAGGAGATTGTAGTGGGAAATGCTTGTGGAGGAAAGCCAGGCAGCCGTGGACGCAAAGCGATACTGCTGAGTCACACATAGGGGCTGGACCTCTCTCTCCACACGCCAGCATCAGCAGCTGAACAGTAGAGGGGCTGGTCCATCAAATGCCCTACGCACTGAACTACTGAAGGACCCCACCCAGGGTGCCTCTGTAAGTGCCTGATGTGTCGATCTAAAGAGAAGGACCCCAGCCAGGGGGCCCCTCTATGTGCCTGATGTGCTGAACAACAGAGAAAGACCCTAGGCAAGAGAGCCGTCTAAGGACTTGAGTGGGCCGGTGGAGCCACAGAGACAGACTGGTCAAAGAGGCCTTCTGATCGCCAGGTACAAGAGGCTTGATAAAAGACTCTGATAGGGCCATAACTCCTGCTGATGAGGCAGTCTGTGTCCCTGAACATGTGGGGCCGCCAGGGTCCCCACAAGCCAAGCAGCTGCACCACCTTCACCCTTAAATCTCACTGGGGCAGAGCTGCCACAGGCAAAAAAAGAAAGTCCTGTCTCTTTGGTCCTGTCCAACTCTTTGCGACCCTGTAGACCATGGCCTGCCAGGCTTCTCTGTCAGAGAGGGAGTTCTCCAGGCAAGAATACTGGAGCCTATTGGCGAAGACTGCTTGCCATACCCTTCTCAGTTCAGTTCAGATCAGTTGCTCAGTTGTGTCCACCTCTTGCAACCCCATGAATTGTAGCACATCAGGCCTCCCTGTTCATCACTAACTCCCGGAGTTCACTCAAACTCATGTCCATTGAGTTGGTGATGCCATCCAGCCATCTCATCCTCTGTCGTCCCCTTCTCCTCTTGCTCCCAATCCCTCCCAGCGTCAGAGTCTTTTCCAGTGAGTCAACTCTTCACATGAGGTGGCCAGAGTACTGAGGTTTCAGCTTTAGCATCATTCCTTCCAAAGAAATCCCAGGGCTGATTTCCTTCAGAATGGACTGGTTGGATCTCCTTGCAGTCCAAGGGACTCTCAGGAGTCTTCTCCAACACCACAGTTCAAAAACATCAATTCTTCAGTGCTCAGCTTTCTTCACAGTCCAACTCTCACATCCATACATGACCACTGGAAAAACCATAGCCTTGACTAGACAGACCTTTGTTGGCAAAGTAATGTTTCTGCTTTTCAATATGCTATCTAGGTTGGTCATAACTTTCCTTCCAAGGAGTAAGCGTCTTTTAATTTCATGGCTGCAATCACCATCTGCAGTGATTTTAGAGCCCCTCAAAATAAAGTCTGACACTGTTTCTCCATCTATTTCCCATGAAAAATATGCTATCTAGGTTGGTCATAACTTTCCTTCCAAGGAGTAAGCATCTTTTAATTTCATGGCTGCAATCACCATCTGCAGTGATTTTAGAGCCCCTCAAAATAAAGTCTGACACTGTTTCTCCATCTATTTCCCATGAAGTGATGGGACCAGATGCCGTGATCTTCATTTTCTGAATGTTGAGCTTTAAGTCAACCTTTTCACTCTCCTCTTTCACTTTCATCAAGAGGCCCTGCTGCCTGAGCCACCAACTCCCCTGAGTACCTAGTGCTGCCAGAACCCCTGCAACCCAAGCAGCTGCACCACCCTCACACCTGCCCTTCACTGGGGCAGACGCAAGTCCTCCAGGGCAGCCTCAGGAGCAAACCTCAGTGGACGACCTACATGCAGAGGTGGAAATAAAGCCACAATTGAAACCCAGGGGCAGTGTGGCTAAGGAAGAAGACCCAAAACCTTCCCATCAGCTGTACAAGCTGCAGATTAAATCCACGTGATCAATGAAGCAGACTCTGCATCTATGGAATATATAAAAGGCCATTGGAAATTCCCATAAAAGGAAACTCACTGGTTCTGATATCTGTGGACACTGGAGGCAAGAACACACAGGAGTAGGACCAGATTAGAATCTGAGCAGCCCCCACAGCAGGTCCAGAGGCCAGCACAGTGTTGGAGGGCATCCTCGGGAGGCAAGGTGGGCTGTGACTCCCAGCGTGGAAAAGGACTCTGACAGCAGTGACTCAAGAAAAACATGTATTATTCCTATTCTTTGACTTGTTCTGTAGATTCTTTTGGATTCTTTTTTCCCCCTCCACCCCAGCCCCGTTGTAGTTGTCGATTTTATTGGCACTAAGAGACCCAATTAAGCTTTGAGCCTTTATTTTCCTCCTCAGTCACATCTTTGATGTCATAAACTTCTGTCTCTCCATTGGGCTTTTGCAGCTCTGTGGAGTTTTCCTCTTTTTTTTTCTTTTCTCTTTAATTTTATTTTTAAGCCTATTATTACTTTTTCTACATTTATTCCTTTGTTTGCTTTTCCTACTATTCTTTTCCCCATGCAGTTAATCTTTAAGGTATAGAAATCTTCTTTATCTACCTCTATTTAACTTTGCATATCTATTCTTTCTTTTCTTTCTCTCCTTTCCTCTCAACATATTTGTTAATTTTATTTTCAAACCTTGCTTTAGTTTTGTTTTCCAGTTTGTGCTTTAATTAGTTTTGTACTGGTAGATAAAATTTTTGGTTTCCTTTGTTCACCGGGTTAGTCTGTTTTACTTAATTTTTGTTGGACTGTTTTGATTTCACTTATGGGTGTATATGTCTATGTATATGTTCAGTAACACTTTCTACTGGTGTCATCAACATCTGCCTCTCCATTGGGCTTTTGCAGCTCTGTGGAGTTTTCCTTTTTTTCTTTCTTCTTTCATTTTTTTCTCTTTTCTTTTTTATAGTTTTAATTTCTAATTTTTAACAACCTGTTATATTTTTCTACATTTATTCTTTCATGGCCTTTTCTACTGTTCTTTTCCCCTTGCAGTTAATCTTTAATGTATATAAATCTCCATCATCATCTCTATTTAACTGCATATCTACTATTTGGTTCTTTTCTTTCTTTCCTTTCCTCTCAACATATTTGTTAGTTTTGTTTCATTACTTTATTCCCCACTTGGCACCTTGCTTTAGTTTTGTTTTCCAGTTTGTGGTTTATTTAGTTTTGTTCTTAACTGCTAGGTATAATTTTTTATTTCCTTTGTTCACTGGGTCAATCTACTGTACTTTATTTTTGTTGGACCGTTTTGATTTTGTTTATGGGTACATATGTATATATGTATATTTCATTATTTTAATTATTATTTGCCTGATTTTGTAACTGCCATTTGTTTGGGATTCATCTTTGGCTTCTCATTTTTGGGTATTTGTTTTAATCTCACTTAATGCCATAACAAATCACTTGTGGAATCTTCCTTCCTGACCAGAGATCAAACCCTGAGCCTTTGGAGTGGGAGCACTGACTCCAAGACCCTAGACTACCAGAGAACTAACCCTAGGGAGTATCAGATAGTGAGAACTCACACAAAGGAAATCACTGGAATAGAAGACCCAGGATCACCCAACCACCAGTAGCACCCTGTGCAGGATGCCTCATTTAAACAACAAACAAAACAAAAATACAAACCCAATCATCAGCAAACAGAAGTACCCCCTTAACTCAGCCATGCCCATCAGAGGAAAAACAAACAAATAACAAAAATTCAGCACAGATCTCATCCTATACAAAGCACACACAAATCACCAGGCCAGCCTTAGGAGGGCAGAAACCAAAAGGAGGAAAGAATTCAACCTTCTTCAGGGAAAGAATTCAACTTTCTTTGAAGCCTGGGAAAAGGAGACCTCAAATACAATAACTTAAAAAAATGAGAAGGCAGAGAAATACTGCAGAAATGAAGGAACAAACTAGGAACACAAAAGTACAAATAAATGAAAAGGAAATAAGAAAATTACCTGGAAAAAAATTCAAAATAATGGTAGTAAAGATGATCAGAAACCTTGAAGACAAACTGGAGAAGATGCAAGAATCAATTAACAAAGACCTTGAAGAATTAGTGCATTCCTTCCAGCATTATCTCAGCCACCAACATCTTTTGCCTAGATTACTGCCTAGTCTTCTACACTTGCATCTCGGATTTGGCTCATCCCCACATCTCGCCCTAGTCAGTTCTCAAGAGTAGACAGCGTATTCCTTGTCAGAGCTAAGTCACAGCTTGTCACTCTTCTTGGTACTCCCCTCTCCAGTCCCAACATCCTGACAAGGCCCTGCAAAGTCTGTCTCTCACTTGCCCTTCAATTTTAATTTCAGCTCATTCTATTTCATCTACACAGACCTCCTTGCTATTCTTTCCGAATACAGGGCATGCTGTCTCTTTAGGGTGTTTGGACAGAATATTTTCTTTGCCTGGAACACTGTACTGCCAGATACTTACACGGCTGGTTCCCTTATACCTATATATATTTTGCTCAAATGTTACCCACTCATGGAAGTTTACCTTGACCACCTTATTTAAAATTGCAACCTGCTCTTCCTCTTTGGATACTCTGAAGCCCTCTTATTCTATTTTTCTGTTTATGTTTATATATACTATGCATTTTCTATCTCCCCTGATACAGTGTAAGTTCCATGAGGGTATAGATCTCTGCCTGTATTGTTCACTTACCTTTCCAAGCTCCTAGAATGAGTTCTGGTCATTGCTTAACATTTGTTTGGTGAATTCTATATGGATTGGTGATTAAAAAAAAAACACTTTGAAAACTAAAGATCTTTAATGGTAGTATCTTTTTAATTTACAATTCCTTATGTAACTCTCTTGAGCTTTTATATTTTTAAATGTAAACAAGTGATAATGCCTATTCCACCTTTCTTATGACTTAGTATGAGAATTAATACTAATTATTAATAAGATAATAATTCATTATTTTCCCTTCCATGACATTTATTTGCCATTATTATTGTTTGTATTTTTAGAGGGAAAATTATTTTATTTGTGGGGGTTGGATATGTTAGTTGGAGTTTGGATGTGCAAATATGTCTGAGGATTGCATATTCTGGAAGGAAGACGAGCAGCTGAGTCTCAGATCTCATTCACAGTTACAGTTCTGATACTTAACAATTGTGTGATTTTGAAAGCATTGTTTTTTTTTCTGATCTTCAGTTTTCTCTTTAAGAGTTGTTGGAATGAAATAATCCAATGAATGAAGTACCTGATTCATTGCTTGATATTTATGCTTAGTAGATAATCAGTTTCTTTCATTAATAGTTGTGAGGAATGGCCAGGATATAAGGATCAACATGGCGAACTAGTTCTGAGTTTGCAAATAGCCTAAGGATCCTTCATTTCTAAAAATATGGATTAAAGAGTCTTTATGATACATTATGGGCCTGATTCCAAAAAATAAAAAAGAATTAATGAATAAGTATACAGATACAAACAACACAATTACTGAAATTAAAAATCCTCTAGAAGGAATCAATAGCAGAATATCTGCAGCAGAAGAACAAAACAGTGAGCTGGAAGATAAAACGGTGAAATACCTTCTGAAGAGCAGAATAAAGTAAAAAGAATGAAACGAGCTGAGGACAGTCTCAGAGACCTCGGGACCATATCAAACACAGCAACATTTGAATTATAGGGGTCCCAGAAGAAGAAGAGACAAGAAAGGGTATGAGAAAATTTTTGACAAGATTATAGTTGCAAAATTCCCCAACATGGAAAAGTAAATAGTCAGTTAAGTCCAAGGGGTGCAGTCCCATACAGGATAAACCCAAGGACAAACATACCAAGACACATACTAATCAGACTAACAAAGATAAAACACAAAGAAAGAATATTAAAAACAGCAAGGGAAAAGCAAAAAGTAACATACAAGGGAAACCCCATAGACTTAACAGCTGATCTTTCAGCAGAAAGATCTTCCAGGAGATCCCCAGTGGGCTGCCATTTCCTTCTCCAGGGGATCTTCCCAACCCAGGGATTGAACCTGGGTCTCCTGCATTGCAGACAGGTGATTTACCATCTGAGCCACCAGGGAAGCCCATAATTAAAGTACTGAAAGGGAAAATTCTACAACCAAGATTACTGTAACCAGCAAGGATCTCATTCAAAATTGATAGAGAAATAAAAAGTTTTTCAGACAAGCAAAAGTTAAGAGAATTCAGTACCACCAAATCAGCTTCACAACAAATGTTAAATGGACTTATATAGTCAAGAAATGCAAGAGAAGAAAAACATCTAAAAAAATCAATCCCAAACAATTGGAAAATGGCAATAGGAACATATATATGTAATTATTTTAAATGTATTAAATGCTCCAACCAAAAGACACAGACTGGCTGAATGGATAGAAAACAAGACCCATCTATGTGCTGTCTACAAGAAACCCACTTCAGACTTACAAACACATATAGACTGAAAGTGAGAGGATGGAAAAATATTTTCCATGCAAATGGGAAGCAAAAGAAAGCTGGAGTAGCAATACTCATATCAGACAAAATAGATGTTAAAATAAAGAAGATTACAAGAGATAGGAAAGGACACAACATGATGATCAAGGGATCCATCCAAGAGGAAGACATAACAATTGTAAATATCTATGTATCCAACATAGGAGCACCTCAATCCATAAAACAAACTAACAGACATAAAAGGAGAAACTGACAGTAACACAATAATAGTATCAGAGTTTAACACCTCACTCACACCAATGGACAGATCATCAAAATAGAAAATTAATAAGGAAATACAAGTCTTAAATGATACATTAGATGAGATGGAACTCATTGATATCTTCAGGACATTCCATCCAAATGCAGAATACCCCTTCTTCTCAAGTGCACATGGAACATTCTCCAGGATAGACCACATCTTGGGTCACAAATAAAGCCTCAGTAAATTTAAGAAAATTGAACTCGTATCAAGCATCTTCTCTGACCACCATGCTATGAGACCAGATATCAATTACAAGAAAAAAAAAACTGTAAGAAACAGAAACACATGGAGATTAAACAACACATTTCTAAATAACTAACAGGTTAATGAAATCAAAAGGGAAATAAAAAACAAGTCTGGAAACAAATGACAATGAAAACATGACAACTCAAAACCTATGGGATGCATCAAAAGCAGTCCTAAAAGGGATCAGATCAGTCACTCAATTGTGTCCGACTCTTCGCGACCCCATGAATAGCAGCTCATCAGGCCTCCCTGTTCATCACCATCTCTCAGAGTTCACTGAAACTCACATCCATCGAGTCAGTGATGCCATCCAGCCATCTCATCCTCTGTTGTCCCCTTCTCCTCCTGCCCCCAATCCCTCCCAGCATCAGAGTCTTTTCCAATGAGTCAACTCTTTGCATGAGGTGGCCAAAGTACTGGAGTTTCAGCTTTAGCATCATTCTTTCCAAAGAAATCCCAGGGTTGATTTCCTTCAGAATGGACTGGTTGGATCTCCTTGCAGTCCAAGGGACTCTCAAGAGTCTTCTCCAACACCACAGTTCAAAAACATCAGTTCTTCGGTGCTCAGCTTTCTTCACAGTCCAACTCTCACATCCATACATGATCACTGGAAAAACCATAGGCTTGACTAGATGGACCTTTGTTGGCAAAGTAATGTTTCTGCTTTTCAATATGCTATCTAGGTTGGTCATAACTTTCCTTCCAAGGAGTAAGCGTCTTTTAAAGGCCCCCAATCCCTCCCAGCATCAGGGTCTTTTCCAATGAGTCAACTCTTTGCATGAGGTGGCCAAAGTACTGGAGTTTCAGCTTTAGCATCATTCTTTCCAAAGAAATCCCAGGGTTGATTTCCTTCAGAATGGACTGGTTGGATCTCCTTGCAGTCCAAGGGACTCTCAAGAGTCTTCTCCAACACCACAGTTCAAAAACATCAGTTCTTCGGTGCTCAGCTTTCTTCACAGTCCAACTCTCACATCCATACATGATCACTGGAAAAACCATAGGCTTGACTAGATGGACCTTTGTTGGCAAAGTAATGTTTCTGCTTTTCAATATGCTATCTAGGTTGGTCATAACTTTCCTTCCAAGGAGTAAGCGTCTTTTAATTTCATGGCTGCAGTCACCATCTGCAGTGATTTTGGAGTCCCCCAAAATAAAGTCTGATACTGTTTCCCCATCTATTTGCCATGAAGTGATGGTACCAGATGCCACGATCTTCATTTTCTGAATGTTGAGCTTTAAGCCAACTTTTTCACTCTCCTCTTTCACTTTCATCAAGAGGCTTTTTCGTTCCTCTTCACTTTCTGCCATAAGGGTGGTGTCATCTGCATATCTGAGGTTATTGATATTTCTCCTGGCAATCTTGATTTCAGCTTGTGCTTCTTCCAGCCCAGCGTTTTGCATGATGTACTCTGCATATAAGTTAAATAAGCAGGGTGACTAAAAGGAAAGTTTATAGCAATACAATTCTACCTCAGGAAACAAGAAAAACATCGAATAGACAGCCTAACTTTACACCTAAAAGAACTGGAAAAGGAACAAAAACACCCCCAAAGTTAGTAGAAGGAAAGAAATCATAAGGAATCAAGCAGAAATAAATAAAAAAGAAATGAAGGAAACAATAGTAAAGATTAATAAAACTAAAAGCTGGTTCCTTGAGAAGATAAACAAGATTGACAAACCCTTAGCCAGACTCATCAAGAAAAAAAGAGAGACGAATCAAATCAACAAAATTAGAAATGCAAAAGTAGAGTTTACAACAGACAATAAATAAATACAAAGGATTATAAGAGACTATTATGAACAACTGTATGGCAATAAAATAGATAACCTGGAAGAAATGGATAGATTCTTAGAAAGGTTCAATCTTCCATGACCAAACCAGGAAGAAATAGAAATTATGAACAACCCAATTACAAGCACTGAAATTGAAGCTGTGATCAAAAATCTGCCCCCAACCACCACCAAAAAAAAAGCACAGGGCCAGATGGCTTCACAGGAGAATTCTATCAAACATTTAGAGAGGAGCTAAAGGGATTGGGGGCAGGAGGAGAAGGGGACGACATGGGATGAGATGGCTGGATGGCATCACTGACTTGATGAGCATGAGTCTGAGTGAACTCCGGGAGTTGGTGATGGACAGGGAGGCCTGGTGTGCTGAGATTCATGAGGTCACAAAGAGTTGGACATGACTGAGTGACTGAACTGAACTGAATGCTTATCCTTCTAAAACTCTTTCAAAAATTGCAGAAGAAGGAACACTTCCAAACTCATACTACCAGGCCACCATCACCCTCATACCAGAACCAGACAAAGACAACACAAAAAAAGAAAACTATAGGCCAATATCACTGATGAACATAGATGCAAAAATCCTCAACAAAATTTTAGCAAACAGAATTCAGCACATCATAAAACTCATACACCATGATCAAGTTGCGTTTATTCCAGGGATACAAGCTTTCTTCAATATATGCAAATAAATCAGTGTGATATACCATATAAACAAATTGAAACATAAAAACCATACAATCATCTCAATAGATGCAGAAAAAGCCTTTGATAAAATTCAGCACCTATTTATGATTAAAACTCTTCAAAAAAATGTGCATAGACGGAACCTACCTCAACATAGTAGAGGCCATATATGACAAGCCTACAGCAAACATTATTCTCAGTGGTGAAAAGCTGAAAGCATTCCCCCTAAGATCAGGAACAAGACAAGGGTGTTCATTGAGCCACTGTTATTCAGCATAGTTCTGGAAGTCCTAGCTACAGCAATCAGAGAAGACAAAGAAATAAAAGGAATCCGAATCAGAAGAGAAGTAAAGCTCTCACTGTTTGCAGATGACATAATACTGTACATAGAAAACCCTAAAGATAATATCAGAAACTTACTAGAGCTAATCAGTGAATTTAGCAGAGTTGCAGGATACAAAATTAATACACAGAAATCACTTTCATTTCTATATACTGACAATGAAGAATCTCAAGGAGAAATTAAGGAATCAATCCGATTCACCACTGCAACAAAAAGAATTATATATCTAGGAACAAACTTACCTAAGGAGACAAAAGAACCATACACAGAAAATTATAAGACACTGTGGTGTTGGAGAAGACTCTTTAGAGTCTCTTGGACTGCAAAGAGATCCAACCAGTCCATTCTGAAGGAGATCTTCAGAATGCTAAAGCTGAAACTCCAGTACTTTGACCACTTCATGCAAAGAGTTGACTCACTGGAAAAGACTGATGCTGGGAGGGATTGGGGTCAGGAGAAGAAGGGGATGACTGAGGATGAGATGGCTGGATGGTATCACTGACTCGATGGGTGTGAGTCTGAGTGAACTCTGGGAGTTGGTGATGGACAGGGGGGCCTGGTGTGCTGCGATTCATGGGGTTGCAAGGAGTTGGACACGACTGAACTGAACTGAATAAAAGAGATCAAAGATAACATAAACAGATGGAGAGATATTCCATGTTCCTGGGTAGGAAGAATCAGTATTGTAAAAATGACTATACTACCAAATGCAACCTATAAATTTAATGTGATCCCTATCAAATTAACAATGACATTTTTCACAGAACTAGAACAAAAGTTTTCACAATTCATGTGGAGACACAGAAGACCCTGAATAGCCAAAGCAGTGTTCAGAAAGAAGTATGGAGCTGGAGGAATCAACCTTCTTGACTTCAGATTATACTACAAAGCTACAGTTATCAAGACAGATTGGTACTGGCACAAAAACAGAAATAAAGAACAATGGAACAAGATACGTGTGTATGTTGGTCTCTCAGTCAGTCGTGCCCGACTCTTTGAGACCCCATGGGCTGCAGCCCACCAGGCTCCTCTGTCCATGAGATTCTCCAGGCAAGAATACTGGTGGGTTGCCACTTCCTTCTCCAGGGGATCTTCCCAACCCAGGGATCAAACCCAGGTCTCCTGTAATGCAGGCAGATTCTTAACCGACTGAGCTACAAGGGAAGACCGGAACAAGATAGGATGCCCAGAAATAAACCCATGCACCTATGGGTACTTTATTTTTGACAAAGGAAGCAAAAATATACAATGGGGTAAAGACAGCCTCTTCAATAAATGGTGCTGGAAAAACTGGACAGCTGCATGTAAAACAACGAAATTAGAACACTTTGTAACACCATACACAAAGATAAACTAAAAATGGAAAACCCATGCACCTATGGGTACTTTATTTTTGACAAAGGAAGCAAAAATATACAATGGGGTAAAGACAGCCTCTTCAATAAATGGTGCTGGAAAAACTGGACAGCTGCATGTAAAACAACGAAATTAGAACACTTTGTAACACCATACACAAAGATAAACTAAAAATGGATCAAAGACCTAAATGTAAGACCAGAAGCTATAACACTCTTCAGTTCAGTTCAGTTCAGTCACTCAGTCGTGTCCGACTCTTTGTCACCCCATCAATAGCAGCACGCCAGGCCTCCCTGTCCATCACCATCTCCCAGAGTTCACTCAGACTCACGTTCATTGAGTCCGTGATGCCATCCAGCTATCTCATCGTCCTTCATCCCCTTCTCCTCCTGCCCCCGTCCTTCCCAGCATCAGAGTCTTTTCCAATGAGTCAACTCTTCGCATGAGGAGGACAAAGTACTGGAGTTTCAGCTCCAGCATCATTCCTTCCAAAGAAATCCCAGGGCTGATCTCCTTCAGAATGGACTGGTTGGATCTCCTTGCAGTCCAAGGGACTCTCAAGTGTCTTCTCCAACACCACAGTTCGAAAGCATCAATTCTTTGGTGCTCAGCTTTCTTCACAGTCCAACTCTCACATCCATACATGACCACTGGAAAAACCATAGCCTTGACTAGATGGACCTTAGTCAGCAAAGTAATGTCGCTCTTAGAGGGAAACATAGGCAGAACCCTTGATGACATAAATCAAAGCAAGATCCTTTATGACCCACCTCCTAGAGTAATGGAAGTATAAACAAAAGTAAACAAGTGGGACCTGATTAAACTTAGAAGATTTGCACAGCAAAGGAAACTATAAGCAAGGTGAAAAAAGACAACCCTCAGAATGGGAGAAAATAATAGCAAATGAAACAACTGACAAAGGATTAATTTCCAAAATTATACAAGGAGCTCATACAACTCAGTGCCAGAAAAACAAACAACCCAATCAAAAAGTGAGGAAAAGACCTAAAGAATCATTTCACAAAAGAAGACATAGAGATGGCTAACAAACACATGAAAAGATGCTCAACATCACTCATTATCAGAGAAATGCAAATCAAGGCTATAATGAGACATCAGCTCACACCGGTCAGGATGGCCATCATCAAAAAGTCTACAAACAACAAATGATGGAGAGGGTGTGGAGAAAAGAGAACACTCTTGCATTTTTGGTGGGAATGTAAACTGATACAGCCATTCTGGAAGATGGTATGGAGACTTCTTAAAAAACTAGGAATCAAACCACCATATGACCCAGCAATCCCACTCCTAGGCATATACCCCGAGGAAACCAAAATTTAAAGAGACACATGTATCCCATTGTTCATTGCAGCACTATTTACAATAGCTAGAATATAGAAGCAACCTAGATGTCCATCGACAGATGAAAATGGGTCAAGAAATTGTGGTCCATATACACAATGGAATATTACTCACCCATAAAAAGAAATGCATCTGAGTCAGTTCTAATGAGGTGGATGAACCTAGAACCACACCCCCCCAAAAAAAATGAAAAAAAATCATGAATAAGTTTCTAGGACTGAAAATTTGGTTTCGCATTTGAAGAATCAACATTTTAATTTACCACATTAACAGGAGAGAGAAAAGAAATCATATAAGCATTACAACTAACAGTAAACAAAACTATTATCTACTATTTAATACTTTTTTTTTTAATCAGTAAACTAGGAATAGAAAAAACTTCCTAAACCTCATAAGTAGCACCTAACAAAAAATTAGTATTTTTGGTAGAGAGAGATTGATTTTAAGGAATTGACTCTCAAAATCGTGGGGTTTGCAAGTCTGAAATCTGCAGGACTGGTCAGAAGGAAAGAGACACAGGGGAAAACTGTTATCTCTAAAAGAAGGCTGCAGCACATCCTCACTTCTTGGGAGATCTCAGTGACTTTTCTCTTAAGACCTTCTCCTAATAACTGGCTGAGGCTGACCCACATCATGGAGTGTAATCTGCTTTATTCACAGGGCACTGATTTAAATGCTAGCCACATCTAAACATTACACTTACAGCAATATCTAGACTGGTACTTGACCAAAAACTGGGCATTGTGGCCCAGTCAAGTTGACATATAAAATTGACCATCACACCCACTGTTCCCACTTATATTTGATACTTTGTAGGGAGCAGCAGGCAGTTGACAAGACGGTTGGATGGTATCACCAACTCAATGGACATGACTTTGAGAACGATCAAAGTGATGGTGAAGGATAGGGAGGCCTGGTGTGCGGCAGTGCATGGGGTCCAGAGTCAGACGTGACTGAGTGACTGAACAAGCCAAGATCAAGAGGCAGTCATAGCCAGAGCTATAGAGGCAAGAAAAATAAAAAGCTGTGAAATGGAGGGGAGAGGAGGAGAGAGGTGAAACTACAATTATTCACAAATCATGTAATGGTATATGGAGAGAAATCCAAGATAATCTACAGACTATTAGAACTAATAAGCAAACTCATTAACATCACCAGTCACAGGATCATTATACAAAAGTGATTATTTTCTATATACAAGTATTAAATAGAAATTTAATTAAAAAAATGAACACTTATAAAACACGAGCAAACCTTTGCACAGAAAAAGACTAAAGTTTGCCAATAAAAACTAAAAATTCAAATATACAGGGGGAAATAATCCAAGATAAGGCAGCAACCTAAGTGTCCATCAGCAGATGAATAGGGAAAGAAGATGCGGTATATATGCAAGGGAATATGGCCCAGTGAGAAAAAAGAATGAGATAATGCCACCTTCAACAATGTGGGTGGGCCTAGAGGGTAGTATGCGTAGAAATAAGTCAGACAGAGAAAGACAAATACTCTATGATATCACTTACACATGGAACCTAAAAACTAAAGCGATTGAAAGTATATAACAAAACAGAGACAGACTCACAGATACAGAGAACAAATCTGTAGTTACCAGTGGGGACAGGACAGGAGAGAGGGGAAAGCCGAGAGGAGGGGATAAACAGGTACAAACTACTGCTGTGCATAAAGCAGACAAGCAGCAAATAGATGCTGCACAGCACTGAGGATTGCAGACATCAGCTCATAATAACTTTAAAAGAGTGAAATGCTGTACACCTGAAACTAATATAATATTGCAAATCAACTACACTTCAGCTTTTTTAAAACCAAAAAGTCAGATTTACAGAGGGAAACATAGTCAATCCTTGTTGTTCACAGTACTTAACGTTCTATAAAGTCTGCAAACACTGGTTTAGGGAATGCTGATCATTGCTCTTTGGGAAAATTTGAAGTTAGATTGCTGCAATCTCTGGTCACGACATTTTTGTCAAGTGGTCCATACATAGCCTTGTTTTAAGTGAGTTTCTATATGAAGACTCCTTATTTAATATGTTAATGATTCATTGATGTTGAACTCAGGACTAACATTGTATAGCTCATGACTAATAAGTAATTTCTCCACAAGATGCATCACAATCTCCTCCTGCTGAGAAGCCCCAGGCATCACCTTAGCATTACACTTGGGGGCCATTTTAAACAGAAAAATTACCAACAGAAAGCACAAAACTTTGAAAAATACAGCAATGAATTTACTGTGCAAAGGATGCTTGTTCACCACTAGTGCTAATGCTGAGACAAGATGCAGAGATTGCCTTGCTCTCTCTCATCCAGGAACTCAAAACCATCACCACTCTGATCATGCCCACAACAACTCTGAAACGCCACAAGTATCAATTTGGCGCTGACAAATTTTAGCAACCAGGTAAATTAGGAAATACAGATTTCACAAATCAAAAGAATCAACTATGCCGGCTTCAAGGACTGGGAGACTAAAAAGTCAATTCTTAAATTGATCTATATATTCAATGAAATCTCAACAAGCATCCCAGTAGACTTTTTGGTGGAAATCAATAAGCCTATACAGCCTATTCTGAAATTCATGTGGGAATTCAAAGAATTGGAAATAAAGACAATCCTGACAAGGATGAAGCTGAAACATTTACACCGCTGGCTAGAAAGGCTTGCATAAAGCTAACTGATCAAAATATTGTGCTATCGATGCAAAGACAAAAAACAGCAGCAGTGGAACAGATAAAATCCAGAAACTGATGCACACAAACACAGCCATCTAATATGCAACAAATATGTCATTTCAACGCACCACCACAAATCAACAAAAATAAATACCCCAATTTTAAAATAGGCAAAACTTCGTCTAGATCCTTCAACAACACGCTGCTGTTGCTGCTAAGTCGCTTCAGTCATGTCGGACTCTGTGTGACCCCAGAGACGGCAGCCCACCAGGCTCCCCCGTCCCTGAGATTCTCCAGGCAAGAGAACACTGGAGTGGGTTGCCATTTCCTTCTCCAGTGCATGAAAGTGAAAAGTGAAAGTGAGTTTGCTCAGTCATGTCTGACTCTATGCGACCCCATGGACTGCAGGCTACCAGGCTCCTCCATCCATGGGATTCTCCAGGCAAGAGTATTGGAGTGGGGGGCCATCACCTTCTCCCTCAACAACATGAACAACAACAAAAAATCCAAATGATCAATAGCATATGCTAAGGAACTCGACATCACTGACCAGAAGGAAAATGCAAAATAAAACCAATGGGATACAAAACACATCCATTAGAATATTCTAGACCTAGTTTTGGATGGTGGCTGCACAAGTGTGAATGATTTATAAATAAGCATCAAGTTCTACACTTAATATTTATTACACTTTACTGTATAATTACTTTAATATACTGTTTATTAAATGTTTCTGAGAGAATGTATTCTTTTTTAGCCTAGAATTTGCTGACCTGTCGACTCAGCAATTATATATGAACAATACAGGGGTGCCCTCTCACCTTTGAACAGTTGAGAAATCCAAGTACTTCTATCTCTGCCTCGAAGACTGAGGAATTGATAAGTGATTCATTCAAAGACAGGAAACTGTCATAGTCTGAACGGAACTGGGATTCCAAACGCTAGTTCTTTTTATCCCCTATGTTGTTGATACTGCAAGATCTCGTGGGGCCCCTGGGCTTGGAAGCCTCTCTGCCTCCTCCATCTCTTGATTACAGGAAACAGACTTGACCAGCCTCCATGGTCTTTGCCTGAGTTCCAATGGGCAGATTCAAACCCTTGCTAATCAGGGAAGGCAGAGGATGCAGAGATGAGAGAGGAGCAGCCCAGTTAACAGCAGCGCAGCCTTGGGGCAGGGTCCTGGTTTCCCCACAAGGGATAAGCTTCACAATATCTCTGAGCTGTTTGCAAAGGCTGAAACCTTCCCCAACTGGGAAAGTTTAAGGATATGCTGCCCACAAGCATGTAGACTCCAGACCTGTTGGAAACAGAAGGTTGATGTGCTGATTCCTGATTACCTTGCCACCAACCAATCAGAAAACTATCCACCAGCTGATCACTCCCTCATTGAACCATTACTATAAAACTCCTCACTACACCCACCCGTGACACAATTTTGAGGGCATTAGCTTGGTGTCTCTGTTTGCCTGGGAAAGCAGTAAGACTTTTCTATTTCACTCACAGTTGCTCACAGAGGACAGCTGCCACCTAAGCTTCCTGTGCTAAATGAGAAATGGGGACACAGCTCAGCCTCTGAGACGGAGAAAGAGGCTTCGCACCTCCTCATAGTACGACCTTGACTGAGCTGGAACTCACAGGAGATTTACTGAAGACCAGGGGTCGGAACAGAGAGACGTGATCCAGCGTCCCTGGCCAGAAAGGCTCCATGCCACTGGCCACCAGTAGGAGTGACCAGGCCCAAGCCAAAGAGCCAGGTGTGGCCACCAACCAAGGGTCCCGATCAGGATGTGCCCCTGCAGCCAAAGAGGGGCCAGGCCCGCCCCCACAGGACTTCCCTCCACTTAACCAGAGCTCGGGGGCCTTCTTTCCTGTCAAGTAACCTGAAAACAAACAAACGCAATGGTGTAACACGACTCCGTGATGTAGAGACGCCCAAACCTAGACTAAGGGGCTGGGGGCGTTGTGCTGATGGAACATTCCGCAGATTGGCGTCTTTCAAGCCAGGACCTCACGTGTTTCAGGACTGACAGTGGGCGTGTTGCTTTCCTCCAGCATCCTGCCTTCCTTCCTCCCACCTCCCAATTCCAAATCTCCAGCCAGGCCGTGCCGCTCACCCTGGTTCCACCCTCACCTCCAGGGCTGAAAGCTCTGATCAAGAGCTTTCAGGTGGTGAGTCTAGACACACTAGGCTCCACATTCAAATACTCCTGTTGGCTTGTACTTCACATCTTTTTACGTGTGTTCCTCCCAGCAACGCTCTGTGATGGACGGGTAACTCTTTATTCCCATTTTCTCCATAACAGCCAAGCATTAGCTTGGTGTCTCCCTTTGCCTGGCAAAGCATAAGACTTTCCCGTTTCACCCACAGTTGCTAACAGAGGACAGCTGCCGCCAAAGCTTCCTATGCTAAATGAGAAGTGGATACACAGCTTAGCTTAATCTAAACCCAAGTTGGTGGAGAAATTTGGCTAAAATCAAACATGGCACAAGTGAAAATACAACATCTTCTAAATTCTTGGTCTTGGTCTGTTCCCACCTCTCCAAAGTGAGAAGCGCGAGATGGGTGCCTTGTTTATGTAATTCAGCCTTTTACCCTCACTGCCTTGTATCATGCCCAGAGTGTAGCTAGCACTCATTGAATTTCTAGAAGGGAAGGCAGAGATGGGTAAGAATGCAGGCAGGCTGTTAAGAAGGTGACTTCCATTTACAGGGTGAATCACAAATCCACAGTGATTTATCCTTTAAAAATCTGGCCTGTTGATTTTCTTTTCCTGCTCCTTATCCTCTGACAGGTGAGTTTTATCCAGTTTAAACCTGACATCCACTGTGGTTCAATTGCTACCTCGTCTTTTCCATCATCCTTCCCCCGCAATCTGCTTTGAGTCAGACTCTGCTGCTGCCGGGCGCTGACCGTGGTCTCCCATTGCAGCCACCTCGGCATCACTCGGTCAGTAGGAGTTTGGATGTCTTTTGTTGGTAAGACCTTTACGTTTCTGGTTACTTGGGATTGGAAGCTTTCTGAACAGCCCAGTTGCTCTGTTGAGATTTCTTTGTAATATGAATGGCACATGAATAAACCCAGCATCTTGCTATGTGAGGTGAATCCTACATCCAAGGCTGAGTTGAAATTACTGTTTAAACCCTAAGGCGGGCTTCTCATGGGTCAATTCACATGGTTTTTCAGAGATTACTTTCAGGCCTTTCCACCTTTCCACCACAAAACCGTCCCCTTTTTCTCTTCTGGTTTTCATTGCTCTGTTTCACATGTTCTCTGACATGGAAGCTGAGATTTTTCAACTCCATTCTCCTCTGGAGGGAAAATTAACCTGGGTTGACAGAAATATGATCACTAGTTTCTAGTCAGATCAGCATTTTCCATTTCATAATCAGTTATAGGCTGCAAACATGGATTTTCATCCATCCTAATAATAACATTTTATCTAAGAATCTATACTCAGATCTATTTATCTATGCTCTGGGTAAACATATAGGGAAATCACGAGATGAAATCATGGCAAAATGTAATTTTCTTGTGATGCTAAAGCCTGAGCAGTGAACCTTTTATAACTCATATTATTGACATCCTAAATGAACTGAAATGGGATTTAATGATCCAAAGTGAGATGATTAAAAACTCTTATGGCTCAGGTCTATTATACTGATATTAATATTTAATGGAAAATGAGAAATGCTTTGTTTCATAAAACAGTGAGCGAAGTCTTGAATAGATAAACTCTGAAGGTAGAGTGAAGGGTGACGCACTGATAGATTGGTGAGAAAATCAGCAACCTTGCAAAAAATGGGAAGATGAAAGGAAATTTCTGGAGAAAACAGAAACGCATTTGTAATGGATGTGAAAAAATGATCTAGAAAAACAGCAATTGTTTTTCTTACCACCTGATGCCTGCAGTTGCCTAGAAAAGAGTCTTTTAGCTGAAGAAAAAGGCAGCTAAAGAGCCTACCCTGCCTGTGGATTTGGCATTGACCGCTGTGCGAGCCAGCCCGGAAGGGCCCAGGCACCTGGCAGGCAGGGCTGCTCTGGGCTGCATGGAAGAGCTAGGGCACCTCCCATCCAGGTCACGGTTTGCGGAGCCCGAGGGGGACCAGACACGGGAACTTAGACCCTCTTCTCAGGCGACCCGAGCTGTTCAGTCTCTCAGTCGTGTCTGACTCTGCGACCCCGTGGACTGCAGCACACCAGACTTCCCTGCCCTTCACTATCTCCAGGAGTCCATTGAATTGGGGATGCCACCCAACCGTCTCATCCTCTGTCGCTCTCTTCTCCTCCTGCCTTCTGTTTGCCAGCATCGGGGCCTTTTCCAGTGAATCAGCTCTCTGCATCAGGTGGCCAAAGTATTGGAGTTTCAGCTTCAGCATCAGTCCTTCCAGTGAATATTCAGGACTGATTTCCTTTAGGATGGACTGGTTGGATCTCCTTGCTGTCCAAGGGACTCTCAAGAGTCTTCTCCAGCACCACAGTTCAAGCATTAATTCTTCAGCACTCAGCCTTCTTTATGGTCCAATTCTCACATCTGTACACGACCAGTGGAAAAACCACAGCTTTGACTATATGGACCTTGTCAGCAAAGTGATGTCTCTGCTTTTTAATATGATGTCTAGGTTTGTCATAGCTTACCTTCCAAGGAGCAAGAGTCTTTTAAATTTCATGGCTGCCATGAGTATCCACAGTGATTTTGGAGCTCAAGAAAATAGTGTCTGTCACTGTTTCCATTTCATGCCAAGTAGGGCAATGGCACCCCACTACAGTACTCTTGCCTTGAAAATCCCATGGACAGAGGAGCCTGGTAGCCTGCAGTCCAAAGGGTTGCAAAGAGTTAGACATGACTGAGCGACTTCACCTTCACTTTTCACTTTCCTGCACTGGAGAAGGAAATGGCAACCCAGTCCAGTGTTCCTGCCTGGAGAATCCCAGGGACGCAGGAGCCTGGCAGGCTGCCGTCTATGGGGTCGCACAGAGTCGGACACGACTGAAGTGATGCAGCAGCAGCAGCAGCAGGCCAGGGTTAAAACTACTGAGGTGGACAGACTGGCTTTGCTGGTTTGACTGTTCATGGGAACTCAGGCCACTGTCTGACCTCCTGAAGCTTCGATCTTGTCATAGTCACAGTAGCATTTACCTCTCTGCGAGATGAAGTGAGACAGTGAAGTGACACAGTTGTCACCCAGTGTCCAGCAGCTCTAAAAGCTGGGATCGTCATCGGCAGTTGCCACCGTTGACACCACCCCTCGCTTGGGGAATCTAAGGGGGAGGGGCGGAAGGTCACCATGCCTCAGGGGGTGACAGCATCTCCTTAGTGACCGACGCTGGATGCTGGAAGAGGCCACTGGCCCTTGTCCCACTGGCGGGACAAGGCCCAGCAGGGCCTGTTCAGTCGTGTGCAGTTCTCTGTGGGCATCCAAAATCTCCGGAGAGGCAACCCAATGCCATCGGGAACCTCTGCTCCTCAGCCACACTCCAGGGTTGCTTTCAACTCCAAATAAAGTAAGATGAGGTGCTGGGAAACTCCAGGCCACACTTCACTACCCATGAAAGGACACGGCTCTGCCTCCCAGGCTGACCTTTCAGGCAGGCCTGGCTCCGGCCCTGCCCTTCAAGGGTCATCCGTTCCATATGTGGTCCCATATCGATGTCAGAGACCCACCTGCTGCCCTCCCAAGTTGATGTCAAGGTTAGCCAACTTCTGCCCACCCTGTCCCACTGAGCAGATGGCACTTGGACACCCCAGAGGTCTGACCTTACCCCTATCATCCGGAATCATCTTTGCCACCCTACATAGTACAAACACACCTTAGATGTGTGACTTGGCTAAGAGAACCCTCTCTGTGAATGCATTCTGAGAAAATGCTCCATGAACATCTCTTCTCTGTGGGAAAGGATCCTGACTCCCTCCTCTCCAGCTGGCTTGATTGTTCTGCTCAACTTTTCCTTATGAAGCGACTTTGACCTTCTGGTTGCTTCTTTCTCTCAATGTCATCATTCTCCCTCAGACACAGACCAGGATGGAAAGTGATCAGTTTGCTGCTAACAAAGATTTCAGTGGGTTTTTCCCTCATTCTCACCTTCCACGTGAGCTACACAAACTTGCACCAGATTTGGGAATTCTGATGGTCAAACAAGAGATCGAGGCTTAAGGATTTGAGAGATTAGGTTTGACCTAAATGAAAAGCAGCCCCCGCTTACTGTCAGGAGGGTGGGGGTGAGGTTCACGGGGAGCACAAGGTGCTCCAGGCACCACAGCCCAGTGGCCATGGATCCCTCTCAGCACGGCTGCTCTGGGATGGAGGAGGAGACCAAGACTCAGAGAGATGCATGACTCACCAGGTTGACATGAGGTGGAACTTCCCGTCACCTGTGCCTGACTTCACTCACCATGGTCCTTCTGCCTCACCCCTCCTCCCCACAGAGAAAAGTATGAAAGTGTGTACAATTGCACACAATGCTATGTGACGAGCGCTAAGGTAATCAGGTTCCCTGCCCTATGGGACTGGACCCCTGGGGCCGCCCATGCCTACAGCCCCTCCAAGGACAATCTCAGAGCCACTGCCTGGGCTAAGGAGCTGCAAAAGTTGGCCCTGCTCCTTCCACCTCCTGACACCCAGTCTGGACTTAGGGACCTGGGCCACAGCAGATGAGTCACCCCAGGCCTGGTTCCTGGAGTCCAGTAGCCCACCCAGGCTGCTAAACAGAGTACTCTGGACTAGAGCTTATAAACAACGGACAGTGTCTTCTCAGAGCTCTAGAGGCTGGATGTCCAGCAGACCTGATATCCAGGGAGACCCCTTCCTGTTCATAGATGGCCATCTTCTCACTGTGTCCACACGTGGTGGGAGAGCAGTGTAGGGAAAGCGTTTCTCAAGCTTCTTTTTTAAGGACACTAATGCCAAGAGGAGCGCTCCACCCTCGTGACTTAAGTGCAAAAACCCCACCTCCTAAGACTATCACCTTGGGGGCCAGATTTCACCTTACCAGTTTGGAGGCACCAGGCATTCAGTCTGTAGCAGGGAGTGAGGTCCTGAACAAGAAACAGAGGGTTTCTTATGTAGCTGTTTCTGATTTGCACAGGGACCCCAATCATATTAACTGCTCAAAGAGACCTCTTGCTCAATCCCAAATATTAAGCAGATCTCACAAAAAGTTCTCTCATCTGTCTTTGTCCCCTTTCTTCCAACAGGAAAGAATTCATGGGGCAGTCAGTCTGCCCTTTGTGTTCCACAGGGGCTTGTGACTTTACGTCTTAATGGAACAAATTGGAAAACACCTTGATGCTGGGAAAGATTGAAGGCAGGAGGAGAAGGGGACAACAGAGAATAAGATGGTGGGATGGAATCACTGACTCAATGGACATGAGTTTGAGCAAGCTCTGGGAGTTGGTGATGGACAGGGAAGCCTGGTGTGCTGCAGTCTATGGGGTCATAAAGAGTTGAACATGACTGAGCAACTGGACTGAATTGAAAAAATCACTATTGAACCAGCAAGATAAACAATTCAAATATGTCAGTCTAGATGCATAGACTGTGGTCTGGTCCATGGAAGGACACGTAAAAAAAAAAAAGGCTTCTCCCCAGGAGATAGAATCTGAACCAACCAGCCCAGGAAGTCTTTCTCCTGGGAAAGAGTAGCTTGTATCAAGAATCTTTGTTGAAGTTATTAAACCCCTGAATTAGCCAACCTGAGGCCCTCCTGCCTCCTCTTCTCTTGTCAGATAAAAGACCAAATTCCTTTTGTTTATGAGAGTTCAGCTGAGGTTCTCTGTTACACACAGATGCAAGAATCTTACCTTATTTAAGACAGAAAAAATAAACACAAACATGAAATTTTCCAAGAAATGTCAAGACACAGGGACCTATTTCTGTAACACTATTTAATAAGCACAAGAATTTCAGCCCCAATATACAGAGAGTGATACACTCGTACTGAGAACTTAGGAAGGAAACTGGGGTTGGAAGACAAAGGTAAAAGAGCCCCAGGCAAGAGGCCTTAGGAAAGAGCTTGGAATAGATCAAGGACAGTGAAGGCAAGAAGGCAAACTCTCAGATTATACTTTTTTCTAACAAAGGAAAATGGCTGACATGTCTGCACGAGATGCTTTCCCACAGAGGTGAGGCTATCCCAGGCTGCTCTTAAGAAGGATTAATCATTATCACAGTCTGGCTGGGCCCGGGAGAACATCATACTTATCATCCAACAAGTACCTGTCATTTCCTCCACTCTACTGATTGGAAGATGAAGGCTGATTACTGCATTTGGTCTGATTATATCTAGGTCCATCCATGTAGCTGCAAGAGGCATTATTTCATTCTTTTTCCCGGCTGAGTATATTCCATTGTGTATATATATATATGTGTGTGTGTGGGTGTGTACATAGATACCACATCTTCTTTAGCCATTCCTCTGTTGGTGGACATTTATGTTGCTTCTGTATCTTGACCGTCACAAACAATGATTCAAGGAACACTGGGATGCATGTATCTTTTCAAAATACAGTGTTGTCTGGGTACATGCCCAGAAGTGGGATTGCAGGATCATGTGGAAAGTCTAATTTTTTTTTCTTTTGGTTTTTTGAAGAACTTTTATACTGTTTTCCATAGGAATGGGAGTTTGAGATTAACAGAGGCAAACAATTGTCTATAAGATGGATACACAACCATTCCTTCTGTATAGCACATGTGTGCCTGCTCAATTATGTCTGACTCTTTGTGATCCCATGGACTGTAACCCACCAGGCTCCTCTGTTCACGGAGGCAAGAGTATTGAAGTGGTTGCCATGCCCTCCTTCAGGGGATCCTCTGGACTGAGGAGCAAACCAACATCTCTTGTGTCTCCTGCATTTGCAAGTAGGTTCTTTCCACTGGCACGAATAAACTACTATTTTTTAAGTACAGACACCTACTCAGTGAGACCAGAGAACATCATCTTTGCTTCAAATGGAAATCAGCGTGCAGATAAGTGAGAGGATTGAACTGGCCCTGCCTGGAAACCAGAGTCTTATCCACTTGGGGCCAATTAGGGCCACTTATGTTTACAGATGGCCTACCTACTAATGTCATGAGTCAGCACAGTGACTCAGGGAATTATATTCAGTATTCTGTGATAAGCCATAATGGAAAAGAGTATGAAAAAGAATATATATATATATATATATATATATATGTATGTATAACTGAGTCACTTTGCTATACAGAAGACATTAATACAACATTGTAAAGTAACTATTCTTTAATAAAATAAAGAAAGAAAGAAAACTAAGGCTATTAATCCCTTGACTGAGGGAGCAGTGATGAGTGCTGTTGCCAGGATGCCATATAAATTGAGAAGCACCTACAAAGCCAAGCTGAGTGTGTTGGCAAACACTAAAGGCCATTCCCACATCAAGCATCCAAGTGCCAGGCCTCCAAAAGAGTTATTCAGTAATTCTACTCATCATCAGATAAATCTTGAATGTTTTAATGGAGGATCACACATATAGGCAAGAATATCTCTTAAAATGCATTATCAATTGCACTGGAGCAAAAATAGAGAGAAATGTCACTGAAATTCCTGAGACAAGTTTACAGCATTGCTGGTAAGTAAGGATTGGTGAGAAAGTAATTTTACTCAACTGCCTGTCACTCATTTAAGATGCAGGCTGTCTTTTGTCATCGTTTCCTGCGTTCTGTCTTTTTAGGGGACATGATTAACACTTATGAACTCCCTTTTTTTCTCTTTTAAGAATGTTGGTTGCAAATTCTCTCCCCATCCAGTCTTCACTCACTTGCCTTGCTCTGGGGGACAGATTATTGCACAATCAAAGAAAAGCAAAATAAACAGAAACCACATCTTTAGAGAGGTGATCACATACATAGGAATGATTAGAGAGATTAAGACGGCAGGAGACCGGTGAGATTATTTTGATAAGGATTGCTTGTTGCAGGTGAAGTACAGATAACAAACCAAAGACATCGTCTGAACCAGCCAAGAATTAAACTCGCGACAAAATTAAGTGTAGAAACATCGACATCCCAGTTTAGGCCTTGGTTCCAGCCAGGGGTGGGGATGCGGCCTCTTGCGTGGAAGTGCCCTCCTCCTGATGTGAGATGCGGCTGCCAGCGCTCCCTTGGCTCCCGTCTCTGAAGATGAAAAGATAGATGCTTTTAAATGTCATGGGTGTGGGACCTGTGATGTTCTTCAGGATAATATTCTTTTAAAATAAATCACACAGACTGAAAACAACTTTACCTTTACGAATCTCTGGCTCATTTGTCAAAGGGGCAAAAATGAAGCCAATTTTTCCTTGCCTATTTTTCCTAACATGGTATTTTTGAGGGATTCACGTCAATTCCTGGGGCACTATCTTTGAGATGATCCACGGAGAAGCATGGTGTAAACACAGCTCTCAAAGTCGAGCCAAGGATGCTGACGGAGGCAACTGCCTTCCAGACTGCAAAGGCAGAAGAATCAAAATAGTGGAACATTACCTTTTAATTAGATTCAAACTCATTTATTTACCAGACATGCTGCTGTGAATGCCAATTTTTGAGTTATAAAACTCAAATAACGGTAAGCATTTTGCTAAAACACTGTGCAGCAGTTTGCTGCTTCCTTCGTGGTCTTCAAAGGACATTTTCACATTTTTTTGACCTTCAAGTTGACACCATTGGGTAGCTGGCATAACTGTTATGATCCTTGTGTTATAGAGCAGAAACTCAAGGGTCAGAAACATTGAGGAATTTTTTCACATTTACGCAACAAATAAAAGGCATAGTCAAGAATAGCATCCATATCTCTATTCTGGTGTGCTTTCTCTTCTAAAGGGCAAAGGCATGGGAAACCATGAAAAGAAATTCTAACGTCAAAGAACTGATGGCCATAAAAATCCTTAGAATAGTTGGGTGGGGTGTTTTCAGGTGAGCTGAAGACAAGGGAAATGAAAAGGATGGGCAAGTTGATGGAGTGAGCATAAACATGTTGATAAACCGTCAAGAAAACTCTCCTCCTCTTCTGTGTCCAACTTCCACATCAAGGATCAGGTCTTCAGACTGGGTGGAAATGAAATGGGCAGGAGGAAAGCCAGCTCCAGGCAAGGGCTCTGAGAAGGCAGGTCCACAAGATCCTCGAGGCTTGTTGGCCTGGTCTGCAGGGTGTAAGCGATGTACTCTATGTGGACAGTTTGGGGACACAAAACTTCAAGCACACACACACAAGAGCAAAGTTGAAGAAAGTCCCAACATTGGTTAGTAACATTAAAGTACGTCTTACAAACGTCACAAAATCAGTCACATAAAGGATAGTTTATGCTCTCAATACAATAAACCCCCTTCAAGACAAGGATTGTTTTGCCTTCCTGGCAACCTCATGACCTAGACATCACAGACACTTAACAAAGTGTCTTGATCAAAACTGAACACAGAAAATGAAGCAGAAATCGTTAGGCTCAATAAGAGTGATGACTGTTTGAATATAGTCCCTAGGCTGATCAGCGGGTCTGTGTACCAGGATTTCAGGAAGACCTTGGGACAAGTACATTATACCTCTACAGACACAACTGGAATGAATGGGCTGGAGATGGCTCTCTTATGTAGATTAGTAACTGCTTGAAAATACACACCCAGAAGGTGAAAACTGGTGGCTGTAAACATGGTCTGAGGTCACCAAAAACCTATGTTCCATCCCAGTTGTTGTTGTTTTGACATTTTGTCCTTTATACTGATGAGAAAAATTGCAGATTATTTCTGTTTTAGATGGTGCAGTAAATATGGCTTCAGATTTACTAGCATTTTTAATATGAGTATATTACCTTGCTTGGAGAAGGAAATGGCAACTCACTCCAGTATTCTTGGTTGGGAAATCCCATGGACAGAAGAACCTGGCAGGTACAGTCCTTGGGGTTGCAGAAGAGTTGGACACAATTTAGCAACTAAACAGCAACAATTACCTTGCTTAATTAAACTCTGTAACTCTTTTAAAAATGTGTCCAGTTTTCAATACATCATTGTTAATCACTTTGGGGTCATGTCATAATTAAATTCAACTTTTTTTTTTCATTTTTTTTATCGTTGTAAAATATACATGACACATCACTTACCATTCTAACTGTTTTTAAGTGTACATTCTATGGCATTAAATACACTCATGTTCTGTGTCCATCTCTGCCATCTACCTCCAGAATGCTTCCACTTTCCTAACCTGAAGCTCCATCCCCATTAAGCAATAAGTTCCCATTTCCTCCCTCTGTTCAACCCCTGGTAACCACCATAATGCAAGAGATTTAAACAGTCCAGGTGCCACTCCTGAAGGATGAAGATCATCTAGAGACAATTTGGAAAACATAGCTGGTGTGTGTATGTCAATTCCAATCTCCCAATTCATTCCACTCCCCTTTTCCCTACTTGGTGTCCACACGTTTGTTCTCTATGTCTGTGTCTCTATTTTTGCTTTGCAAATAGATTCATCTGTACTATTTCTCTCGATTCCACATTAATATACATTATTAATATACATTAATATACAGTATTTGTTTTTCTCTGTGGGGAGGGAGAAGAGGAGTTAGTATTTAATGGGGACAGAGTTTCAATTTAAGAAAGTGAAAAATTTGGGAGATGGATGATGGTGAGGGTTTCACAATGTGAATGTGCTTAATGCCTCTGAACTGTACATTTAAATGTGGTTGAAATACCATGTTATATATTATGCGACTTTAACCACAAGAAAGAAAATTTTAATTTTAAAGATAAATTAAAAACCCAGCTGTGTTCAAAAATATGATAAACTTTCCCATGGGACAGTAGAAACACAGGAAATAATGTGCAGCCCATTGATGTGATTGGTTTTGAGTCTACAGACAGGTCATCCCAACCCAAAGTTTAATGCTTCTTGACTAACAAAGAAGAAAAGTCCTCCCTGGAGACAGAGATCACAGTCAGGCTCAGTACTGGAACCCACACCAAGGTCAGTGAACTGTGATTCTTGAGGCCAGCGGGACACACACCGCACATCAGAACCCAAATGTGCCGGCTACTGGGTGTTACCCTCAGGATTGCGCACACACAGCTCCAACTTAGGTAAGACCCGATCTGTTCCAGAGACTCACGGGAGACAGATAAAATAAACAACAAAATCTTTGAGACGAAAATAAGCATAAGAACAGAAGGGAAAGATATCTCCTACTCAAAATGAGCCTCCAAACCAAAACAAGAGATGTAATACTTTAAATAAAGAGGGAAAAATGAATATTTAAATGGTCTAATAAAGAATATATTGTGATACACATGTGATGTTTTAAGAGTTAAGTGAGGTAAACACCCAATGGACAGTAAATTAAGAAATAAAGAGAGAGAAACCAGAGAAAAGCTTGGCCTGAAAGGACATGTGCCCTTCAGTGTTCACTGCAGCACTGTTTACAGCAGTCAAGGCAAGGAAGCAACTCAAACGTCTATCAGCAGAGAAACAGATGAAGATGTGGTGTGTGTACATATATATATATTTATATGCAATGGAATATTACTCAGCCATTAAAAAGAATGAAATATGCCATTTGTAGCAACACGGATGGACCTAGAAGTTGTCATACAGACTGAAATACATCAGAGAAGGAAAAATATTGTATGACACTCTATATGCAGAATCTAGAAAGAAATGAACTTGTTTACAAAACAGAAACAGACTCAGAGAATGAAGTTATAGTTGTCAGGAGGGAAGAATTCAGGGAAGGGGTAGTTAAGGAGTTTGGGATTGACACGTACTCACTACTATATTTAAAATGGATAAACAACAAGGGCCTACTGTATAGCACAGGGAACTCTGCTCGATGTTATATGGCAGCCTGGCCGGGACGGGAGTTTGGGAGAGAATGGATACATATATGTGTGTGGCTGAGTCCCTTCACTGTTCACCTGAAACTATTACAAAAGTTGTTAATCAGCTATAATCCTATACAAAATAAAAAGGTTTTAAAAAATAAGAGAGCTTCCACAACAGTTATAACTGAGGATGATCCCAAGGACTGACTTTCTCCCAGATGACAAACTGTTGATTTGGATCTGAAGGCCCTGGAGATGGAAGAGGAATCTGGTAGATTCTGGTAGGGACCCACCCTCTTGCCTGTTTTCTGCTTACACAAGCAGGACGGCAGAGGTGGCAGAGGGTAGCAGAGGTACAAGGAGGAAAACCAGAGTCTGACAGCTCAGGGAACCAGCAGTCTGAGTGTGGACATCGTGGCTGTTGGGAGATGGACTGTGGAAACCTGGAAGGAAAAATCTTAGAAAGGAGATCTGCCATTTCTTCCTGCCCACATTTCGGCCTGACTCCTGATAGGGAGCAGATTAAAAGCAGCTCAGCTACTAACAGAATTACTAGACTGAAGCTGGGCTACTGCACAAGAAAGAGAAAGCAACCAACTTAATTTCCAGCTACAACAAAAGAAATTACAGTTATCAGAAAAAAAAAGTACTTTCAAGTCTCCACAACTTACCATTTATATTTAAGATAAAAACCAAAATTACCCAATGAAGAATAGGGACTAGCGTGGATTATTATATCAGATGACTGAGATTCAACTAGGCTGATCTTCCCGTAGAGAACAATTCTATACTACGCGTGTTGTACAAAAAAGATCTCTTGATGGCACTGCCCAAGACTGCCAGCCGCCTAAACCTTCATGGTGTTTGTAGAATAAAACAACATCGAACAGCAAAATGTACATTTTTCAAGTGCACGTGATTAAGTTTAACACAGCGGGCTGTAAGTCTAAATAAATTCATAAAGATTGAACTCTAAGAGTCTATCTTCTTGTTGTTGTTGTTTAGTTACTAAGTTGCGTCTGACTCTTTTGCAACCCCATGGACTACAGCCTGCTAGGTTCCTCTGTCTTTAGGAGTCTTCAGGTAAGAATACTGGAGTGGGTGGCCATTTCCTCCTCCAGGGAAATCTTCCCTCCCCAGGGATGGAACCCACATTTCCTGCTTTAGCAGGCAGATTCTTTACCACTGAGCCCTATATCCTCTTACCACAGCAGAACTCTAATCCAATAACAGTAAGATACAGAAAAATTCCAACTATTTGGAAGTTGAGCAACACACTCGTAAATAATCTATTAGTTAAAATAGAAAACATAAAGGGAATCACATAATATTTTACTAAATAATAATGAAATACATCACACAAAGTTTATGTAATACATCTTTTCAAAAAAGCTTAGAGGAAAATTGTGCTTATATTTGAAGGTCTAAATCAGTGTTTTAAATTTCCATCTTAAGAATTTGTAAAAAGAGTAATTAAAGTCAAAGGATGTAGAAATTAAAAAAAATTGAAAAAAAAGAGAATAAATAGAATAAAAAAG
>SJYC01007443.1:0-13982 GCA_006408675.1 Madoqua kirkii | reverse complement strand
ATACCTGACCCGGGAAGATCCCACACGCCACGGAGCAACTGAGCCCGCGCACCCCACCTATGGGGCCTCTGCTCGAGAGCCTGCGAGCGGCAGCTACTAAACTCACGTGCCACAACTACTCCACCTTGCGCGCCCTGGTGCCCACGCTCCACGCCATGGGCAGCCGCTGCCGTGAGCAGCCTGAGCTCCACAGCCAGAGAGCAGCCCCACTCACTGCAACTAGGGGAGAGCCACTGCCACAGAGAGACCCCGCACAGGCCATAGATAGACACATAAACAAAACCATTTAAAAAACTTTAAACTCAATTTCAATTATAAACGGTCCAAACAAAGGTGAAAGTTGCTCAGTCATGTCCGACTCTTTGTGCCGTGAGCAGCCTGAGCTCCACAGCCAGAGAGCAGCCCCACTCACTGCAACTAGGGGAGAGCCACTGCCACAGAGAGACCCCGCACAGGCCATAGATAGACACATAAACAAAACCATTTAAAAAACTTTAAACTCAATTTCAATTATAAACGGTCCAAACAAAGGTGAAAGTTGCTCAGTCATGTCCGACTCTTTGCAACACAGTCCATGGAATTCTCCAGGCCAGAATACTGGAGTGGGTAGCCTTTCCCTTCTCCAGGGGATCTTCCCAACCCAGGGATCAAACCCAGGTCCCCCGCACTGCAGGCAAACTTTTTACCAACTGAACCCCAAAGGAAGCCCATTCCAACTGAAGAGCTTGTGATATGCGGGCTTTTTCAGAGATAATGGTGCGCATCAGATATTCTGTGTATTTATATATAGTCCATGATTACATTCTTTAGAATGTAAACAATTAATGTAAAACATCTGTGTTCATGTATTTATATGAGTGACATCCTTTGCAATTTATGAAAACCTGCAGATGTCAATGTTCAGATTTCCTCTTGAGGGTATAGGCCTGAGGCCCTGGTCCTGGAGGTGCCAGGAGACAGTGGGGGAAAGGGAGACAGAGTCACCTTCCCATCCTCTTCTCCCCAGTCTCCAGGTGGTAGCAGCGGGGGGCAGATGTGACTCAGAGAGGGTGGGCAGTGGGGTGATGATGCCTGTCTCCCAGGCTAAGGGGGGCCCTGTGAGGAGCAGGACTCTGCTCTTTGCTCCCCCAAGGCTCGTGGGCAGGGCAGAGAGTTCTGCCAATCAGCAAGCAGGCCAACAAGAAGCTTCCTCCTCCCAAAAGCCGCTTACAACTTGCCCCCTCCTCATTTCTCCCCCTCCCACCTGCCCCAGCTTCATCCTTCCTCTCCTGGAAGCTTTCAGAGACCCCACACCCGCAGAAAGAAGCCTATGCCCCTTTAGTGAAAGTCGGGGTCATTAGAGGCTGCTAATCTCCCATCAGTCACACTGTTGGTCAGCCAGCCTCCCAGCTCCATGTGCCTCACGCCCCCCGCCCCAGTCCCCATAGAGCCAGAACAACCTTCCTGGGCCACGGGCTCCGGGGCCAAGCTCACACAATCGCTTTTCTGCAGCCATGAAGGTGTCTGGATCGCTGGAGAACCAGAATTCAGAATCAGGACACACAGTATTAAAAGTCTCTGGAGGGGGCCTGCAGCACAGGCACCCGAGAGGCCCCGGGACTTGCAGGGACCTCCGGGGGATGAATCACAGTGGGATACAGCCACTTCTTCAAACCAGACGAACCCCATTGCTCCAGCCCGCATCAGCTCTCGAATCTTCCCTGAGGGCTGACAGACATTTCCTGAGAGCACACAGAGCTCCAGAGCTGCAGAGACAGATCGGGTGCAGACTCGGTCCTCTGAGCTCGCACAGAGCAAAGCAGATTACAAAAAGAAAACAAACAAAGAAACACAGCATCTCCTGTCCGTGCTTGCTACTCTTGGGGCAAAGGCTAGTAACAGAGGACCCCACAGTCACTTCGCCTCCTGTGGAGGTGACTTCTGGGGGGAGGTACCCGAAGCCAGGCAGTGCCTCTTCGTCTGGACTTCAGTGCAGCACAGATACCCATGCCAGAGCCCGGGGTCCTGTCCTGCCCGTCGCTTTTCATGTTGATGGACAGCTGATTCGTGAAACACCTCCAGGAAGGGACGTGGGGACGTGGGGGGTGAGGGAGCAGAGAGCACGGCCGGTGGCTCCTCTGTAACCAAAACCCAGAAAACGTCCATGGGTTCCCCGGACGGGGAAACTGAGAACATCTTTCTTAAGTGATGCAGTATATGGTTGAACATGACGAAGCTTCCATTATAAAAAACAACTTGAGGGACTTGCCTGGCTGTCCGGTAGTTAAGACTCTGAGTCCTGCTGCAGGGGTCACGGATTCAGTCCTTGGTCACGGAATTAAGAGCCCACATGCTGTATGGCATGGCTAAAATTTTTTTCAAATAAAAATTAAAAGAACTTGAGAGAATAAATCAAGACCATGGAATTATTTTTTTGGCTGCTTCTTTAGTTTTCTCTTAAATTTAACCATGGTGTTTAATAGTCTCTCTTACAAGAGACATAACGTAAACTATTTCGACTGCAAAGGAAGTGATGAAGGTGATCGCCAGGTAACTCGGGCTCCAGTCCATCCTCACGAGCTACGGCTCCTGACTCACTCCCAGCCCACGACTCTCCGTCACCACATCTCTTGCTCTGAAGACCTCAGTACCTGACTGGACCCCTGGAGCCCTTTGAGTGCTCAATTCCCATCAGCCAAGTGGCATCCTGGAACACTTGTCCCCGTGCGTGGCTCAGACAGCACAGTCCCTGGGGATACCTATCTCCCTGAGAGTGATGTTCCAATAGCCTTGTCCCTCCCGTACCCTGCCGACCCCCAGCCCTCTGGAAGTCTGCAAGCTCCCTCCCCACCTCCTTCTTGTCTGAAGGTGACACCCTCTTTTCCCTTCACCTCCGGGGGTATCTGCGCTGTGGCTGGAGGCTCACCTTGTGCACTGGAGCGTCGTTCAGTCAGCCACAACTCCTCCTCCGTCTAGCCCACTTCCCTGCCTGAACTTGGGTATGCAGCCAACCCAAGATTAAGATGCCCCGAGGGATCTGGAAGGCACCTTGCTTTCTCCCACCCAACTGACCGGTAATAAAGGTAGGGCCCCATCTGCCTTGTGTTCACATTTCTCTAATTTGTCACTCCCTGCAGGGAAAGAGGGAGGGACTGGCTTCCCCAGAGCTTGGCTGCATCCAATCACAGGCCTTCATCTCCACCTGATTAACAACCCCCGCCCGTCTCACCCCTCTGCTCCTCCACCTTGGAAACCTGAAGCCATGTGTCTGCCCCCAGCTCAGGGCAGCACCTCCCAGCCCCCTTATCGTCTTCCTCTCACTGCTTCCTGCCCACTTCAGGGGACCTTCCAGTCCTCTGAAATAGGAAGGAAGGGGGCAGGGCACAACTCTTCAAAGAATGACATAGCTATGGGACACGACAAAGGCTGGTTAGAACCAACTGGGTACAAAATCCAACTTCCAGTGGACCTTGAGCTTCGTTACACACTCACTGTAACACAACAGCCAAGTGGCACACCCACAGGCGCGTAACAGCTCTGAGACTGCAGCTCTCTGCGACCCCACGGACTGTGGCCTTCCAGGCTCCTCTGTCCACAGGCAGGAACACTGGCGTGGGTTGCTGCTGCTGCTGCTAAGTCACTTCAGTCGTGTCTGACTCTGAGCGACCCCATAAACGGCAGCCCACCAGGCTCCCCCCTCCCTGGGTTGCCTACCCACAAAAGGCCAAACAGTGGGCAGTGGTCCAGCTCCTGGAACTCTCCATCCCTTCCCCAAATAACTGGAGTAATCCTCCCACTCGTTGGCCTAGGAAATTATCCACCCCATAAAAACTGATCACCCCAAGTTTCAAGGCTCTCTCCTCTTCCTCTGAGATGGCCCACGCTCTGTGGAGTGTATTTCTCCTTTAAAAAAATCCACTTCTTACCCGTCACTTCATCTCTGCATTCTTTTGTGATGAAGCAAGAACCTCAATCACCAGGAGCACCTTTGCCCGCAGCCCTCTCCCTGTGTCTCTGTCCTCCTGGGCTGTGCTCCTCCTGTCAGTTGCTGTCGTGACGTGCATCCTCTCAGAACCCTGAATTCCTCAAACCTGTGCTCAAGCCCCCCTACTGTGTGTTCACCCGCAGACAGGACGCCGTCCACCCTCAGTCTCAGCCCCACCTGTGTGAGCAAGTCCCCTGCACTGGACTCCAGTGGGTCCTGCCTGGCCCGGGCCTCGGTCCCTGCCTGTCGGGGCCCGTCCCCTCTCAGTTCCCACAGCAGCGTCACCAGAGGAGGCCACATTTTTCAACCCTGTCTTCAACACCTTCCTTCTTCTTCAGCTGAGAGCTCCCCTCCGACTCAACGAGACACCAGCGGCCACTTCTGCGAAGCTCTGGACCCTCTCCCTCCACCCTCTCTTCCTTCAGTTTCAGAGACACGGGTCACCTCTCCCATTCAGCAAGGACTCCCTGTCCTTTTCACCTGCATTCATACCCTCTTCCGGCCTGTCTGCCCCATTCTCCACAAACCACCAAGACAATCTTCTGGCTCTGACTTCCCCGTCTGCCCTATCTACCTCCTTCCCTTCTCACCAAACACCTAGAAAAATCTGCACTTGGGATCGTCTTAACCCTCCACCCGTTCAGAAGCCCCCTGCACTCAGGTGACAGCCCCCGACCCCCCACGGCTCTGGGATGGCTGTGAGTAGTGACCTGGCCCCCACATCCCCACTTACAGCTTAGCACTTGTCCTGCTCACAGTCCCACACTGGGCTTTAGTCTGTAGTTCGCTCCTGCTACAACAGAGATGGGCTACTTTATTCACCCCCCTATCAGAGATCAGCACAGTGCCCGCAACACCTGTGGAACGAGCGCAAGAAGAAGCGGGCACGCACCATGGCCTCACACTGGGAGCCCTTTCCTCCCTTGCTTCCTCTAACGCGGCTCTCTCCTGGACTGTTTTCTGCTTATTTCTCCCCATGTCCCTTCAGGGGATCTGCTCTTGTCTGCTCAGTTTCTGTCCGCAGCCTCCTTTCCCTTATCTCTGCTGGGAGAGGTTGGCGTGGCGGCCACGAACAGGACTTTTAGAGCCAGACAGAGCCAGGCTCAGATCTCTGCTCCCAGACGGACCGGTAGTGACGACTCTGCCAGTTACTGAACCACACTGAGACTAACCCCTTTTCAGAAAAATGGAGATACAACTGCCCATTATGTAAGACTGTGGTAAGAAAGTGAACTAATGGTAAAAAGTATAATGCCAAACACTGTGGTGCCTAAATAAATAATAATGAAGATGACGATGGAGATGACAAAGCAGGACTCCCAGATGAGCTCGGCACCCCAACATTCAGCCGCTCCTGTGGTCTGACAGCTCCCAAACACACATCTTTAGTTCAGACTTCCCCTCTGAGCTCCAGACTTGTTGCCAAAGTTTATACTACTATATATAAAAGAGACAAACAACAAGGACCTACTGTACATCACAGAGAACCACATCCACTATCCTGTAATGATCTACAATGGAAAGCAAGTGGAGAGGAATATATATATATATATCTCACTTTGCTGAACATGTGAATCGTTGTAAATCAATTATACTTCAAAAAAATTTTAAATTAAAAAATATAACTCCTCACTTTCCTCCTCAAAACTTGCTCTTCCTCCTACACTGCCATTCTTAGCAAATTACACTATGGTCTATCCAGTTCATTGCCAGAGGGAATAGTAAGAAAAAGTAAAAATAAAAACAGCAGATTTAGTTCATTTATCGAAGAACTGATCAAGATAGCTATAAGACATTTTAGAGACAGTTGGGGAAATTTCCCTGTGAACTAGATGTTAAATTATACTGAAGAATTATTATCAATTTTCTTGTGTGCGTTGGGTAGCAGAGTGGTCATATAGGAGATTGTTCTGGTTCTTAGAAGATGTAGGTTGAAGTGTGAAGGAATAAAGTGTCTTGATATTTGCAAAATCTACTTTCACATGGTTAGCAGGACAGGTGTACACCATACATACATACACAGACAAACACATATACATATGTATAGTCTCACACACATATATGAATAGATGAATCAAATACGGCAAATGTTTAAAATTGTTGAATGTATGAGTTCATTATATAGTACACTTTCAACTTTTCTGTATGTTTGAAGTTTTTCTAATATAAAGTGGAATTGAAGAAGAAGAAAAAAAACTCTTGAAAGGAGTGGCTGGGTGACGGTTGAACTATGTCCCAGGGGACTGGGACTCACTTCATTCTTTACTAAAGGGCAGATCTGCATTCTTGGCAGCAGAGTCACTACTTCCCGTGACCTGCTCTGATCTAAACCCTAGCTTCCTCCTCTCCTGTGTGCAGCTCCACCACCCCAGCTATCCTAGCCCACACTGGGCACGAGACTGGGACTTTAGACCCCAAAGGATTCCACTTTCAATGGCTTGACTGTCTTCCTCAACTTGAAAATTTATTGACCGCAGAGTTCATTTCTGCTGTACAGCAAAGTGATTCAATGATATATGTTTCTCATATTCCTTTCCATTGTGGTTTATCACAGAATGTTGGATACGGTTCCCTGTGCAACACTGCAGGGTCTTGATTGTTCATCTGTCTTACGTGTAATAGCTTGCATCTGCTAACCCAAAACCCTTCCTCTCCCACCCTTCTGTCCTCCCCGCTGCCACCAGTCCTTCCTACTCCTTCTCTCCTGCCCTCCTCTTCTGCTCAGCAACCGCAAGTCTGTCCTCTGTTTCTGTGAATCCACTTCTGTTTTGTAGATATGTTCATTCGTGTGACACTTCAGATTTCACATGTAAGTGGAATCGTATGGCACTTGTCTTTGACTTTTTTCACTTAGTGTGATAATCTCTAAGGCCATCGATGTTGCAGCAATGACATGACTTCATTCTTTTGATGGCTGAGTAGTATTCTGTTGTATATTTGTACAACATACTTCTTCACTCCTCTGTAGATGGACATTTAAGTTGCTTTTATGTCTTGTGTATTGCAAATAGTGCTTCTATGAACACGGGGATACTTTATACTCATTTAAAAAAAATCATTTCGACTTACTTATCTTCATCCAAATAATGGAGAAAAAAAAGTGAAAAGACGGTAAGACTTGAGGATGATGTCCTTGCCATAGTCCTAGAAAGTTACTCCAGAATTATGCTTTGAAGCTGGTTATACTCATTGTATTACTGCCCAGTGCATCTCCCTAACTTGCCCATAGAATTTTTTTCAATAATGCAATAATACTGTTCATTTCCAATCTCATAGCCTCAATTGTTTTTATGTCTTGTGTATTGCAAATAGTGCTTCTGTGAACACAGAGTTGCTTTATACCCATTTTTAAAAATCATTTCGACTTACTTATCTTCATCCAAATAATGGAGAAAAAAAGTGAAAAAATGGTAAGACTTGAGGATGATGTCCTTGCCATAGTCCTAGAAACTATACTCCAGAATTATGCTTTGAAGCTGGTTATACTCACTGTATTACTGCCCAGTGCATCTCCCTAGCTTGCCCATAGAATTTTTTTCAATAATGCAATAATACTGCTCATTTCCAATCTCATAGCCTCAGTGAAGTGTTCTAGGATCCCTTTGAGTTTCCCCACAGAAGTTCAGTGTTGTTATTACAAGGTCCTCAGTACCTGGATCCATGTGAGGAGGTGTGAGCTAAGCTTGAGCCACTCTGTCAGGAGTCAGCAGAATCAAGTGTCTGCAGGAGCCAGGCAGGGTGGTGAGAGTGAGGGACGAAGGTTCCCATCGTAGGTTAGCAGGGTGCTCAGAACTTGCCATCTGGAACAAATGTTCACTGTGGCCAAATTGCCTAATGTTGCAATAGACACCAGAATTGCAAGGATTTTTAATCAGAAATGTACAGATTTTAAAATGTTTTTGATTTCTACTTTTAATTAGAGATTTCATGCAGGAGACCAAAAAAACAAAAAACAAAAAACCACCAATGGAACGTCCTTGGAGGCAGACGCCCAGACTCTCCCACAGGTACAGGCGGCTTCACCCCGGTGACAGTACTTGCTCCTCGATGCAGGGCCAGGGGCTGCTCTTTCGCTGTGGTTGTCGTCATCCCTCGGTCTCTGTCGGCGTCTGACATCTGTCCTAACGCACGTGGGCCACATGCTTCAGGCCTGCTTCACCCTGGTTCTTACGTCTGAGCCCTTTTGTTGCTTCAGGAATTCATTTCCAGCTCACCTGAGGCCTTTTCCCCCACGTGTCATTCTTATGAATGCAGGTGTCCCTCACAGTCCTTGGGGATGTGCCATTTTTCTGTCTTCTATTCCTGTGCTGTTTAAATCTGAGCTTGCTAGAGTTTCCTGGGGCTTCCCTGGTGGCTCAGTAGTAAAGAACCTGCCTGTCAATGCAGAAAACCTGGATTTGATCCCTGGGTCAAGAAGATCCCTGGAGAAGGAAATGGCAGCCCACTCCAGTATTCTTGCCTGGGAAATCCCATGGACAGAGGAGCCTGGTGGGCTAGTCCATGGGGTCACAGTCAGACACGACTGAGTGAATAAGCATGCACACGCACATTTTGTCTTTCCCAGAATATATACAGCCTTTTCAAATTGGCACTTTTTTTTAAACTTAATAACATGCATTGACGGAGAAGGCAATGGCAACCCACTCCAGTACTCTTGCCTGGAAAATCCCATGGACGGAGGAGCCTGGTGGGCTGCAGTCCATGGGGTGGCTAAGAGTCGGCCATGACTTTTCTCTTTTCACTTTTCTGCATTGGAGAAGGAAATGGCAACCCACTCCAGTGTTCTTGCCTGGAGAATCCCAGGGACAGGGGAACCTGGTGGGCTGCCACCTATAGGGTCGCACAGAGTTGGACACAACTGAATCGACTTAGCAGCAACATGAATTAAAGTTCCTTCGTGTATTTTCACGTCTTGGTAGTTTATTTTTTCAAAGCTGAAAAATATTGTCTGACTATAACAGACAATTTTTTAAAAAATCAGTTTACCTACCCAAGGGCATCTTGGTTGTTTCCAAGTTTTGGTAATTCTGAATAAAGTCTCTATACTCAGCCATGTGCAGGTGTTTGCGTGGATGTAAGCGTTCAAATCATTTGTGTAAATCCCAAGAAGCACAAGTGCTGGATCATATGCTGAGAGTATGTTCACCTTTGTAAGAAACCACCTAAATGTCTTCCAAGGTGGCTGCACCATTTTTCATCCCCACCAGCAATGAATTCCTGTTGTGGGTTTTCTTATCTTTCTCTCGACCTTCTCTTTCACAGAACAGAAGTTTGAAGTCTAGTAGTCATTATCTCACTTGGCACTGTAGTGTCTAAACACCACTGGAAACATCCAGGCTTTCTCCTTTGAAATCTTCTAGGAGTTTTACACGCGCGCACGTGCGCTTAGTCACTCAGTCGTGTCTAGCTCTTTGTGATCCCATGCACTGTAGCCCACCAGGCGAGAATACGGTGCGAAGCCATCCCCTTCTCTGGGAGATCTTCCCACCAGGGATCGAATCTGGGTCTTCCGCACTGTAGGAAGATTCTTTACCATCTGAGCCACAGGGAAGCTCCGGTGTTTCACAGTTTCAGCTCTAGGAGTTTTCGAGTTCCACATTTGATGTCTCAGTATATCCATTTTGAGTTAGTTTTTGTGGATGGGCATAAGGTTTGTGGCTAGATTTTTTTTCCTGCATGTGGATGGTCAGTTGTTCCAGTACCCTTTGTTGATGGGACAGTCTTTGCTCCATTGGGTAGTGTTTGGTCCTCGTCACAGATCAGTTGACTCCATTTCTTTGGTTCCATTTCTGCGCTCTCTGCTCTGTCCTATTCATCCCTTTGCCTGCTCTTCCATCAACACCACTCTTCTGGATTACTATAGCTTTATCGTGAGTCCTGACTCAGGTAGTGCCAGTCTCCAGCTCTGTTCTTCTTCAGCATTGTGTTGGGGTGCTGGGTTTTTCACTTCTGCACATAAACCCTATCATATACAGTGTACTACATGGTATACCTCTCCATATAAACCTTAGGATAAGTTTGTTGATATCCACAAAGATTCAGATTGGGCCTGTATCTATAGATCAAGTGGGGAAGAACTGACACCTTAACAATATCAACTCTTCCTATCCTTGGACATGAATGTATCATTTACTTAGTTCTCTGATTTTGTTTATCAGAATTTTATACTTTTCCTCAATGGATTTTACACAATTTTGTGAGATTTATACCTTAATATTTCATTTTTAAGGTGCTAATCTAACTGGCATTACATTTTAAGTTTCAAATTCCACTTGTTCATTGCTTATATATAGAAAAACAACTTTGGTTTGGGGTTAGTGTGTTTGGTTGTTTTTTCCCCAGATTCAAAGCCAATGGTTTTAATCACAATGTATAAGCTGGTAAATTCTTCTAAACAAGCAACTGACTTAGGAGAAGTCTAGTGGCATGCCTGTGCTTTTGGATTAGGGGCACGATTAAGTCTGTTGAAGATTAAGCCTGTAAACAAAGTGGGAAACTGCCACCCAGTAGGAAAAAAGCACTGTCTGGCCAGAAGTAGTTTATACCTCCCTGATCTCCTTAGATTATGAATATACCATCCTACCATATGTACTTTGTATCCTGCAACTTCCCTATAACCACTATTACTCATTATAGCCACTTATTAGTTCCAGTTGTTGGTTCTTTCAGATTTTAGGTAGCATATGTTATCATCTGTGAACAAAGTTTTATGTCTTCCTTCCCAGTCTGTATATATTTTCTTCTAAAATTTATTTTTTAATTGAAGGATAATTGCTTTACAGAATTTTGTTTTCCGTCAAACCTCAACATGAATCCGCCATAGGTATACATACACTCTATCGCTTGTGAACCTGCTTCCCATCTCCCACCCCATCCCAGCCCTCTAGGTTGATACAGAGCCCCCGTTTGAGTTTCCTGAGCCACACAGCTAACTCCCATTGGCTATTTATTTTACAGATGGTAATGTAAGTTTCCATGTTACTCTCTCCGTACATCTCACCCTCTCCTGCCCTCTCCCCATGCCCATAAGTCTATTCTCTATGTCTGTTTCTCCGCTGTTGCCCTGTAAGTAAATTCTTCAGTACCATTATTCTAGATTTCATATATATGCATTAGAATACAAAATTTATCTTTCTCAGTCTGACTTACTTCACTCTGTATAACAGGTCCTAGGTTCATCCACTTCACTAGAAATGACTCAAATGTATTCCTCTTTATGGCTGAGTAGAGTGCCAGAAAAACTATGGAATGAAGTTCGTGACATTGCACAGGAGACAGGGATCAAGACTATGCCCATGGAAAAGAAATGCAAAAAAGCAAAATGGCTGTCTGGGGAGCCCTTACAAATAGCTGTGAAATGAAGAGAAGTGAAAAGCAAAGGAGAAAAGGAAAGATATAAGCATCTGAATGCAGAGTTCCAAAGAATAGCAAGAAGAGATAAGAAAGCCTTCTTCAGTGATCAATGCAAAGAAATAGAGGAAAACAACAGAATGGGAAACTCTAGAGATCTCTTCAAGAAAATTAGAGATACCAACGGAACATTTCATGCAAATATGGGCTTGATAAAGGACAGAAATGCTATGGACCTCACAGAAGCAGAAGATATTAAGAAGAGGTGGCAAGAATACATGGAAGAACCGTACAAAAAAGAGCTTCATGACGCAGAAAATCATGATGGTGTGATCCCTCACCTAGAGCCAGACATCCTGGAATGTGAAGTCAAGTGGGCCTTAGAAAGCATCACTATGAACAAAGCTACTGGAGGTGATGGAATTCCAGTGGAGCACTTTCAAATCCTGAAAGATGCTGCTGTGAAAGTGCTGCACTCAATATGCCAACAAATTTGGAAAACTCAGCAGTGGCCACAGGACTGGAAAAGGTCAGTTTTCATTCCAATCCCAAAGAAAGGCAATGCCAAAGAATGCTCAAACTACTGCACAATTGCACTCATCTCACATGCTAGTAAAGTAATGCTCAAAATTCTCCAAGCCAGGCTTCAGCAATACGTGAACCGTGAACTCCCTGATGTTCAAGCTGGTTTTAGAAAAGGCAGAGGAACCAGAGATCAAATTGCCAACATCCGCTGGATCATGGAAAAAGCAAGAGAGTTCCAGAAAAACATCTATTTCTGCTTTATTGACTATGCCAAAGCCTTTGACTGTGTGGATCACAATAAACTGTGGAAAATTCTGAAAGAGATGGGAATACCAGGCTACCTGACCTGCCTCTTGAGAAATCAGGGTCAGGAAGCAACAGTTAGAACTGGACATGGAACAATAGACTGGTTCCAAATAGGAAAAGGAGGACATCAAGGCTGTGTATTGTCACCCTGTTTATTTAACTTATATGCAGAGTACATCATGAGAAATGCTGGGCTGGAAGAAACACAAGCTGGAATCAAGATTGCAGGGAGAAATATCAATAACCTCAGATATGCAGATGACACCACCCTTATGGCAGAAAGTAAAGAGGAGCTAAAAAGCCTCTTGATGAAAGTGAAAGTACAGAGTGAAAAAGTTGGCTTAAAGTTCAACATTCAGAAAATGAAGATTATGGCATCTGGTCCCATCACTTCATGAGAAACAGATGGGGAAACAGTGGAAACAGTGTCAGACTTTATTTTGGGGGGGGCTCCAAAATCACTGCAGATGGTGACTGCCGCCAGGAAATTAAAAGACGCTTATTCCTTGGAAGAAAAGTTATGACCAACCTAGATAGCATATTCAAAAGCAGAGACATAACTTTGCCGACTAAGGTCCATCTAGTCAAGGCTATGGTTTTTCCTGTGGTCATGTATGGATGTGAGAGTTGGACTGTGAAGAAGGCTGAGCACCGAAGAATTGATGCTTTTGAACTGTGGTGTTGGAGAAGACTCTTGAGAGTCCCTTGGACTGCAAGGAGATCCAACCAGTCCATTCTGAAGGAGATCAGCCCTGGGACTTCTTTGGAGGGAATGATGCTAAAGCTGAAACTCCAGTACTCTGGCCACCTCATGTGAAGAGTTGACTCATTGGAAAAGACTTTGATGCTGGGAGAGATTGGGGGCAGGAGGAGAAGGGGATGACAGAGGATGAGATGGCTGGATGGCATCACCGACTCGATGGACGTGAATCTGAGTGAACTCCAGGAGTTGGTGATGGACAGGGAGGCCTGGCATGCTGCGATTCATGGGGTTGCAAATAGTCGGACACGACTGAGTGACTGAACTGAACTGAATATTCCATTGTGTATATGAACCACATTCTCTTATTGACTCATCTATTGATGGACATCTAATTTGCTTCCATGTTCTAGCTATTGTAAATAGTGCTGCAATGAACTATGGGATACATGTGTCTCTTTCAATTTTGGTTTCCTCAGGGTATATGCCTAGGAGTGTGGTTACTGGCTCATATGGTGGTTTTATTCCTAGATTTTAAGCAATCTCCATAATGCCTTCCAGAGTGGCTGTATCAATTTACATTCCCACCAGCACTACAAGAGTGTTCCCTTTTCTCCACACCCTCTCCAGCATTTATTGTTTGTAGACTTTTTCATGATGGCCATCCTGACCAGTGTGGTGATAGCTCATTGTAGTTTTGCTTTGCATTTCTCTAATAATGAGCGATATTGAACATCTTTTCATGTGTTTGTTAGACATCTGTATGTCTTCTTTGGAAAACTTAGTCTGTTTAGGTCTTTTTCCCACTTTCTGAATGGGTTGTTTGTTTTTCTGGCATTGAGTTGTATGAGCTGTTTGTGTATTTTGGAAATTAATCCTTGTCAGCTGTTTCATTTGCTATTTTCTCCCATTCTGAGAGTGGTCTTTTCACCTTGCTTAGCTTCCTTTGCTGTGCAAAAGCTTTTAAGTTTAATCGGGTCCCACTTGTTTACTTTTTTTTTCCCCTGATGTTCAAGCTGGTTTTATTTTTTTTCCAATATAAATATATATTTAAAAAAATTTTTTTAATACTTTATTCTACTTTCAATACTGTATTGGTTTTGTCATACATTGACATGAATCAGCCACAGGTGTACA